>LNAU01000284.1:0-41484 GCA_001630575.1 Pseudogymnoascus sp. 04NY16 | reverse complement strand
CAGCGCTGCTCCTGTCACAGCGTCCCAGAGCCGCACTGTCCTATCGTCTGACCCTGACACAACCAGCTTGCCGTCAGGTGAGAAGGCAACAGACAAGACCGAGGTCGCGTGGCCCTCGAGCGTCTGCAGCGCTGCTCCTGTCACAGCGTCCCAGAGCCGCATTGTCCTATCGCTTGACCCTGACACGACCAGCTTGCTGTTAGGTGAGAAGGCGACAGACAAGACCGAGCTCGAGTGGCCCTCGAGCGTCTGCAGCGCTGCTCCCGTCACAACGTCCCAGAGCCGCACTGTCCTATCGCTTGACCCTGACACGACCTGCTTGCCGTTAGGTGAGAAGGCGACAGACAAGACTNGCGTCTGCAGCGCTGCTCCCGTCACAACGTCCCAGAGCCGCACTGTCCTATCGCTTGACCCTGACACGACCTGCTTGCCGTTAGGTGAGAAGGCGACAGACAAGACTGAGCTCGAGTGGCCCTCGAGCGTCTGCAGCGCTGCTCCTGTCACAGCGTCCCAGAGCCGCACTGTCCTATCGGCTGACCCTGACACGACCAGCTTGCCGTCAGGTGAGAAGGCTACTGACGAGACCCAGCTCGAGTGGCCCTCAAGCGTCTGCAGCGCTGCTCCTGTCACAGCGTCCCAGAGCCGCACTGTCCTATCGTCTGACCCTGACACAACCAGCTTGCCGTCGGGTGAGAAGGCGACAGACAAGACCGAGGTCGAGTGGCCCTCGAGCGTCTGCAGCATGGCACTCCATTTTTCCTGTCCTTTCAACTTTCTTTCGATCCAAGGTGGGATACACGTCTCAAACTGTCTCCGAACAATACTCTTCTCTGGCGCAAAGATGAGGGCCGAACAGTATACCTGTAGTGGTGCCTGTTCAATTAAAAATCGATTATATAGAGCAAACCTCACTGCATCATGTATGAATGCAGACAGATCGGGACTTTTATCAGACTTAGCACATTAGTCTAGATTTCCTAGTAACATTATAGAAGATAAGACTTACCTGAAGTCGATTCTCAAGCTTCCTAATCATTAATATACCACTTGACAGGTTTCTCATTAAACTAAGTGCCTCAAGCCAGTGAAGATAGCTGTGGCGCAAAAACATATCGACTAAGCCACCATCCCTGAGGTCATTACCAGAGATTCCTTTGAAATAACAGTCGAGTAAATGGTCAACCCAATAAAGACAGGAGTACCGTGCTACGGCTAGTGGATCTGGAATAGGCGGCTTAGTTTCGTCGATAGATATTCCAGGAGTGCGTAGGCTATAGATGTCACATCGTAATGTCCTAGACATAACTTGTAGTGATTTCGAGAAGATACTGTGGTGTATATCGTTAATCCCAGAAGATAAGGTGTCATTAGATGCCTCTTGGAGTAAAAATTCCTTTGCTGACTGATGGACAAAGTAGATAGTGCTCTCTCGAAGGGTCAAAAATGAACCACAAAGTCCTATAATTTGTGATAAAGATTCGTGCTCATCGTACATATTCTCGGGCGTCTCGACGAACGAGGTGAGTTCCGTTAAAGTAATAGGCCGATATACCGTTGATATAATAGCAAGAATCTGCCTACAGAGACCTGCATCATCTGAGTAATAAATTTGATTTATCATTCGCTGATAAAGCGAATTAAGCCCAGGTGGAAATTCAGTCAACTTCGCAAGAGTTTTCCACCTCGGTACTTTTTTGAGATATTCACAGACCAAAGCTACCCAGAGGAAGGTATCATTCGCATTTGAAACTAAATGCTGAAGCACGGCTACTCGGGTATAATCGTCGTATCCCTTTTGCGCCGCTAGCTGAAGTGTCTTGCCCTCGATATAGGAACTAATAGCCGCAGAAACGGAATTGGAGTTTAGCTCGAGGCTTAGCGTCACCTTGTGCCCGACTCTATATAGACTTTCCTCGATGTCGGCCGAATGGCGGCTAGAGACGACCCACTTGACACGAGGAGATACTGAAGAAATCTGATCGATATAGGTTAACAGTTTCGGTAAGTCTGCTTCGCATTCGTCGAGCGCATCGATAACCAAGTATGTACTATTCAAGCTCGGGTCTTGTAGAATGTTTGTGAGGATCTCGGACAAGGCAAACCAAGCATTCGCATCCTCGAAGTGGGCTTTACCAGCTTGATCGTACTTCTCCCGTATATGCGAGATAAGCGACGGCTGCTGATCAACAAGCAAGTACACAAGACCTCGCAGTACGGCCGTGGCGTTGTTGAGTCGAAAGTCAGAGGCCTGGCAAAAGAAGTAGGACAGAAGATCTGTGGCAGGTATCGACTTCTCCAAGTCGTTGATAATGCCGCAGAGCAGCATAGTCTTGCCCTTGCCGGGATCGCCCTTGATCCATAGCAGACGACTCTGCTGGTCATTTCGCCATTGCTGAAATTCGAGGTTTTCAAGGATCCAACTATACGAGTCCTCTAGCAGGCCGCCCTTAGTAACCTCGATGCGCCTCTTGTCGAGGCGAGGGTCAGTGAGGCGTAAATGTTGGATGCATTCTTCCCAGTGAATATTTTCAGCTAACTCGGGTTGATCTAGAAACATGTAGTTAGTCTCTAGTTTTAAAAGAGTGTTATCCTCCTGTCTTTTCATACCTTTCTTATGAGGCTTGTCGCGTACGACTAATGGTGCCTTTCCAATGTCGATTCGTTTTGATGAAGTCACTCTGTTTCAGGTTAGGTTATAAAGAACGATGCTTCAACACTATGGGCACTTACCCAGGAATGATCCCATGGAAAGGGGCCATATCAGAACGGCCTTCTCGAGCCTCCCGGTACTTGTTCGTGACCAGATTCCAATCAAGGTTGATAGACGAATCTGGAAGTTCGAGAGGTGAGTAATCGTAATATTCCGGGTCGTACATCTCGCTAGACATTTCGTCTATATCGACCTCCATTTGGACGTATTCAATGCCACTCGGTTGCCGGCGACTTGACTCCGAATGCGACAGAAGGTGTTCGGAATTCTCAAATGTGATTGACCGCGCGTTTCTATCAGCGGGCGCAATCTCCAAGCATGGCAGAGACACTAACGACAGTGACTTGAGATGTTTTGCGATGTGCTCGGCCAATAGTCGCAAGAGGTTCGTGGGAGTTCCATGCTCCACGACCGGCTTAATTTTGTCAGGAATTTGTTGACACAAGGGACAGACATACTGATTGCGCAGTACGAGTTGTTGCTTCTTGGCCGAGAGAGCGTCCAATTGAGCATCTGTTGGCGCCTGTAACTTGCGGAGAGGATGCATTTTCAAATCCTTCATATGCTTCCGCCAATTGAGCTCGGTTTCAAAATGTTCGGGTGGCTGGTGGTCGATATCGCAATACCAAGTATGGGCATGTACCTTCCGCGCCCAGTCGGCGGAGTGAACCTTCTCCATGTGAGCCTTCCATTCATGGCTACGAGTGAAGAAAATGAGTGCTTCTGCGCATTCGGGAAAAAGGCAAACGTAAGACTGAAGATGCTCGTCCAAGTGACGTCTACATATTCTTAATTAAATGGCTACGCTAAAAGCAGAGGAAATATGGCTCTTACCTCCAGTACTCCTTTTCTACTGTTCCTAGACTCGATGTCTTAAGGCGTTCTAAGCAATGCGGACACCGAGTATCCTGACCATTCCTAGCTTTTGGAGGGTCAGGATACTGGAATGAATCTCCAGGAGCATATGATGCAGAGCTAATTTCTGATCTAAGTTCCGGCTTTGGAGCGCTTTGAATATTTCCCAATACAATCGCTTGTGGATCAGGCCTGGATGCCCAAGTTACAGCGCTGGATTGAGTGGCCTTTGGAACAGAGCGTCGATTCGATTGACTGTTGGGCACTTGTGGGCTTTGGAAAACAACATGGGTACGCTCGTCTGGTGTAGTGGCCTTGGATTCTCGTCTCACAGCCAGCTTCTCATTGTGGTGTTGCCGTTTGATCAACATTCTGCGTCGAACAGCAATAGACTCGCCAAGCTGCTCACACAAAGTTCTGCGTGCATCAGGAAATTTGCACTTCACTAGTGATATAACGTCTCTGCGAAAGACAGTATCATCACTAGTTAGAATAGTGGCAGCATTGTATTCCAATCGTTTCGCCGAGGCTTTCCTGACTGCAGCGGCCAAGAAATGGAGTCTGTCCAAGGCAGAGTCGACAGCTGGTAATACTTCATGCCAGATAGAAACCACGCTTGGTTTTGGGTTCTTTGGTGATCCTTCAACGACAGCTAGGTTAGAGTCGACTGTTGAGAGAATAAGGTTTAACGACTCTGAACAGTAGAGCAATAGTGTGGGAGAACTCACGACGACGTAGATTCCTGAGAACCATATCCAGTAAATCAATCACCATCGAAGAAATATCTGAAAGTCCCCGTAATCTCATATCAAGCGATGAAGGCATCAACGACAGGGCACCGGTGTAGTCTATCCAGAAAACGAAGCTATTGCGGAGTCCTGAAAGGTCGCGGATTCGGCCATCACTGGATGTTCCTGTTACGTCGTTGTCCATGTTTCCCGGAGTGAAAACTTTTGTAGCAGGAGCTATGTCCTTCAAGTCACATACTTGCTCGAACATAGTGAGGCATTCGTATGTCGCATCGAAAATGGCAGTGCCTGAACCGTCGAGATCAGCTACGACTCCTTGCGCAGTAGTGACCAGGTCTTGCAAAGAAGCCATTCCTGTATTGGCATTAGTGGCTATGTGTGAACTCGAGGGAGATCGAAATTGATGGTTGTGGTGATGATTGCAGACACGGCAATGCGTTGGCTGCGATAGAGCTCTATTAATAGACGGTATCACAGGTCAGCAGGGCGCCTGGGACTTAATCTCCGACGGGCGTTTGGAGAAGCAAACGTCTGTCAACTTTTCAACATCCGTGGAAGAACGTCATGCCGGGCACAACCAAGGTCGCCCAGGCGAGATGGGAATGCCTTGCGGCTGTCCAGCATCTTTGTTTGCATCACAAGAGCCTCCCCAGCGTAGACGCGGCAGAGCAAGGTTGTTACGCGCTCTACGACATTTCTCTCGAGAGCCTCAAGAACGATATCACTATCCTCCGAAGCGACTTGCAGCTCAATATCATCAAGCAGAGAGATTACAATCTTGCGCAGTTGACGGATCAGGAAGATATCCATCAGCTGGAAGTCGGGTCCGACTTGCTTTTGGCCATGTTTGAAGGCCTGGTCAGCGACCATATTCTTACCGATAACACAACTAGCAACGCCTCGGCGGAGATTTTGGTATGGCATTCTATCATTGGGCATAAGAGTCAACACACAGACTAACGGCCATCGCAGATGCTAGAGGATGACCACCTTAATCGCCATTTTCCTAAGCTTATTCGTCTGCGAAGACTCTCTCAGCCCAGGTCGATTCCCGCCAACGAGCAGCCCACCGACGGTCAGAGTATCGTTGACACTATGCATGCTCAGTTCACGGGATACATTCGCTTTCCACCAGACGCCGTTAAAATACAAAGCTGTAGACAAGCCGTGACACGTTTTGGAACCCTTGTTGATAGGTTGTTCGACGATGCTGGGAGCTGGAGAATCGAAGCCCACACACAATACTATAACGACGCCGAAGTGGATATCATCCGTGATGCCTCCAATTTTGCATCTGCAAGCAGCTCGCTGTTTGTTCAAATGGCAGACGTTGCAGCATGCGGGACCCCACATCAGGCAAAACTCCAGCTATCGGGATTTCGACAAAACAAGATGCAGTTGAAGGTGAGTACATGTCAAGCAACAAGTTGGATCT
The DNA here is from genome assembly GCA_001630575.1 of Pseudogymnoascus sp. 04NY16. Taxonomy (NCBI): domain Eukaryota; kingdom Fungi; phylum Ascomycota; class Leotiomycetes; order Thelebolales; family Thelebolaceae; genus Pseudogymnoascus; species Pseudogymnoascus sp. 04NY16. The sequence continues at coordinate 35,735 of LNAU01000284.1, read as the reverse complement.
CTACTTCTTTCACACGGTACGTGTCCCCCAGTTACCTCCTCCTAGTTAGACTCGAGTAAAGGAATAATGATATACAAAGTCCATTTAAAGAGGCGCTTTAGATATGTTTCAAGGCGTTTATTGATTTAGACATGCTCAAGTTTCTTAAATTCTCCGAAAGATCTTCGCTCATAGGTCTTAAGCATGTTTAAATAATATGCGTTTTTAAAAACGGCATATAGCTCCCAAAATACCTCACATTTGTTGTTCATATAAACCTGAAACACATGAACTAAGCCTGCACAGATCCTTCGCCAGCTCCATGCCACCCTGCGACCTAGGCTACATTTGTGCGCAAATGGCAACACAGGAAACTGAGTCACAATTACCGCACAGTGAGCTTAATCATTCTACTGTGTGGGAGCAAATGATAGGAGATGATTCAAAGCCAGAATCCTCCTACTTTCCCACATCGAGTGTGCTGGACGATGTTCTAGACAAAAGACACGCTTTAAGCAAGATGCACCGCAAGCTCCTTGGCGTCCTTCTTGCGTGTTCGTTGCTCCAATTATATGATAGTCCATGGATCCAGCAACAGTGGCAACGAGACACCCTGTATTTGCCTCCAGACCGACCGCGCGAGGAGCAACTTCCCCACTGGCATCCTCAAGTTATCTGTATCCTGTCACCTAGGGCAAGCCGAAAAATCCACGGTGATGATATAGCCGCGTTCGGTGTCCTTCTGATGGAGCTGGAGGCAAACGATAAGGCTATATGGGCGGAGGAAGACGTTGATTGGCCTCTACAGACACGGTCAAATCATTCCCGTCTTGCTAGAATTTTGAGGGTCTGGAAAAACGATATTCGTGAGGGATATCGTAAGGTCGGGAAAGCGTGTCTCGACTTTGAGAATCTAGTCAGCGGAATTGACGATCCGATGCTCACTGGAGACTTGGGCAGTCTTGCAGTCATCTACAAGTCTATTCTAGACCCTCTCTTCCGATATTTAGTCGATGACTACGGAGATACTCGCAAGCTTTTCCAAGGAATTGCCGGCCCGTGGGGAAATTTGTCTGCCACGGTTGGCCTTTCGCCCTCCCACGCGGCCAAGCGCGCTTTGTTTGACGATTTCGAAACGACAGAGGATGATAAGAAGTAAGTTCTGAAAAAGTCTCCTAGTCACCATATACGATAATCTGTTCCGTTTGCTGCAAAGCTTGTACAACTGTGACTATCTGTCGGCACATACTACCCGAGTAGATTACAAAGATTGGATCTGGAAGTTGTATTAACACCCTTATTGCAGGACTCGGGCGGCTGCGTTCAAAAGGGACCACTCACCATTCTTTAAGAAAATTCTCGATTTAAGGAACGCCACTCCTAGTCTATCGCTTGCTCAAAGCGGCTTGCCAAAAAAGATAAAAATTGCTGTGCTAGATTCCGGTGTGGACCTCACTGATCCAAAGATCAAGAACGCGCAACGATATGGAAGGATTAAAGGCGGGTCAAGTTGGGTTGGATCCAGCTACGATCAAGATAGTTATGGACATGGGACTCATGTGGCCAGGCTTCTCCTTGAAACAGCACCTGCGGCGGAACTATACATTGCGAAGATTTGTAATGACAAGTTCATCAATGACGAATTCATGCCGGGAATAGTCAAGGTTCGTTAATAACACCTCCAAGCTGACAACTCTTACTGATCCTACTTGTCAGGCTTTGGAGTGGGCAACGAACGATTGCAAGGCCGACATCATATCAATGTCCCTCGGGTGGGAGGATGGTTATTCCTCAGTAGATAGTGCCGTGGATCGAGCTATTGAGCACGGTGTACTCATATTTGCTGCTGCTTCCAACAATGGCGGCAAGTCCGGGCGATCTCGTCCAGCACGCAATGAGGACGTTATGTGTATCCACGCTTGTGACGGTCTAGGGAACAAAGGGGATTTCTGCCCCAGTCCTCTTGAAGACGCTAAGAATTTCACAACCCTTGGAGTTGCTGTTCCCTCAAGATGGAGAGGGAAAGACGTTTGGAAGTCCGGGACCTCCTTTGCTACCCCTATAGCAGCAGGGTTTGCGGCTGACGTTTTAGAGTTTGCCAACTTTAAGTGTGGCCTCACATCAGACAAGCGGAAGGTCTTGCATAAGCGCAGGGGAATGGCCGCCATTTTCAAAAAGATGTCATCCCCAGAGAAAAGAGACGGGTATGACTTTGTGTATCCTGTACGCCTATGGAATGGTGAGAGAAGCGATGAAGATGTTGCCGAAGACATTGAACAAGCCATTCGGGCGTTGTAATGGATATATATTCTAAGACTATGGCGAATGGGTATATAGGTGACTGCAACAACCTTGTAGCTCTGCTCAGTGGTAAGAGCGCAGATGGCGAATAAATTCTTCGCCTCAAAACCAAGGCGGTAATGACTATTCTTGCAGTCGGCGATTGTGCTTTACACTACTTTAACAGCCTTCACACCTGGTGAGCAAAACTGGCTTCCTCTTGTTTTGAAGCCTTGACACATGCTTCTGAAACAGGGATCTTGAAACGCTATGCCGTACTGAGTCTAGGGCAGTACATCGCCTTGATCCGAAGGTATTACTAAGCAATGTATGACCAATCATACATTAGGCTGCAACAACACAATATTACCTGCCAGGCAGCGGCTCGGAGTTCGCGCATTCGACCGAACAAAAAAAAGCTACGCTTGTCGAAAATATCTCTTTGTTCAAATCTCTCTGTGCGACCTCATTCACTATGTCTCACTACTGTATTTCTCCGCTTTCCAGGAGCGGTAATATTCGCTCGCTTCGGCTGATGCCATACGCAAACGAGAGCATAGAAATGACCGACTTACATTGCGAGCTTTTCGAGCACTCTTTACAGAATCTGGGCAGAGGGGCTCATCATTAGGAAGCTTTATCAAACACTTGGGTTAGAAAGGAAAGGCCTTATTCTATAGTGGACAGGTATGCTGTATATATATAGGCCCTCACCTACGGGGCCTCTTGGTTTCAGATTCACAGGGCAGGTGCCTATACAGCTGAGTCCTATAGGCCCTCCCTGAAGTCTCCCTGAAGTCTCCCTGAAGCCCGCACCAGCTGGCGCCTATAATCACCAGTTCTTATGAAGCATTATATTGCACGTGACAGGCCCGCATGGAGCTTTGACATTAGAATCGAAGCAAACCAGCCTTCGAAACTTCGAATCCAACTCACGTGGACGCTGGTTGGGTGGCCCTTCATATATGTTCCGGCCCAACCGCGAATCGGCCAGCCCAACCGCGAATACGGTGGCCCAATCGTGAAGTATTATATTCGCGGTTGGGCCGGAACCTATATAAGATGGGATTCCACCCTGTTCCTTCAGAGAATAAACCCTCCAAACCCTCCGCACAGACGTGCCGACACATTTCTTCCGAATTAGTCCTAGCGCTCTGGCGTTCAGAATCTACACCCCTGTCGTGTGTTGTAGTTCTCACCCAGCGTGTGTTCCTCCGTGTCCACGTGCGCTTCGAATAAATTACTCTCACCACCACCAAATTCACAGCTCGTCGACCACGAAATGAATTTTGGAAACAATTCTCATACTGGCATTGTCAAACAAGACCCAACTTACTATTTGGCGCCGAATTTCGCAACCCGACCTTACCCTGATGGTCCACTACAGCTTGGTACAGTGGTCGAAGATATCAAACAATTCTGGCCACTGAACCAGGGAGATGATCGAGTTCCAATTCCGGAAAGCGAACGATACTCCACTACACTGGGCAATGTTTCGGCCGGTGTGAGCAAAAGGAAGAACGGCGAGGTTGGCATAATTGCAAGAGTTCTCGACAGGAGTGTTGGCGGTGATGCGAGTCTAAGGGGCCAGCGAAACGACAACGATGTTTACACTATCGAAAAGCTTGAAACGATCTATTTTTTCCCGAGAAAGAGCTATGTTTCCAAATGTCTGCAGTTGCCTGACGTCAATGACGCACTTGAAGGCTCCAATTTCAGAGCCCCTGTCTACCTTATTACCGGACTCAAAATCGCTTGGGGTATAACCATATCTATGGATAATGGACAACAGTATGATGGCAGTGCTAAAATTGGTATCACGGATCCTACCGGCACAACTGATACCCAGGTTGAGGCCAAAGCTAGCGCTGCTGGACAAGTATCAATCTCAACTTCGTTCACAAAACCAGCGGATTTGGTTATTGGAATTCAGGTTCTCAAAATCCAGCACACGAAGGGAATTTTTAGCAAAGAACGGGTTATGTCCTCGAGGCTGGACAAAACAGGCGCGGTGCTTGTGGACGATGATGGCAGAATGGCTGAGGATAGAGAGGCCGAAAATAACTTTACTGCTCTTGACTTTGACGATGAGGATCTCAAAGGCAGGGCCAAGATATATGAATCTGGCGCTGACGAGAGTAAAACTATTGTCTGGGTCGTCCCCAGTGATCTCTGAAAAGATTAAGACAATATCAAGCGGAGATAACTGGAGCTGGATATATAGAAAAGGCATATGGGCCACCAGTCTGTCGATCCTTGACCGAAAACTGTTAAATTGTCAGCTAAGTTTGTCCTATAGATGGGATGAACTTGCACGTTTTAATATGTTGCGGGCAAACATCATGGGTCGGTCCGGGTCCTGTATCATCATCCCATCCCACCCATCCCATCGAGAAGCTCGTGACGTCAGAATGAACGAAGCCATCTATACTCGACTTCGTCATGATATAGCACAACCTCAATATAACAATGGCACTATCGCCAACTCTCTACTTCTCAACTCGAAACTTCAATTTGCACCATCACAATGAACGAAACACCCACTCTCCGGTCATCCGGCCACCTGAAGAGCGCATCTTCAGGGTCTGGTCTTACGACAAAGGACATCATCCTCGAGACCGGCGCCTGCATCGTCCAGAATTTCGCTCCTGTACAGGCGATCTGCGCGCATCTAAATGCTTTCCATGTCTACGCATCGGACACTACTCGTGTCGTCGAAGCAAACCATTACTGCACCCGCCTCAACGCGGATATACGACAATGCCTAATCTACGATGCTCCGTCGAAGGGATCGAGGCTGATTGGAGTCGAGTATCTGATCTCGAGGGAATTATATGATGGGTTGCCGCAGGAGTGTTGGTGGTAACGGAAGTGAGTATTGCGGCTGTTCGCCAAGTTGGGTACGAGACTATCGTTGTGGTCGTCGCGGAATTGTTGGGGGAAGTCGTTGATTTCGCTCATCGACTGCTATCCAATTCGTCAATATAAGGCCAAGATCCGATTGTGTGATTGATGTTGATCGGACAAAGCCTCGGACAAAGCCCAAGTTAACTTTCTGCGGAGCCTCACAAGCCACTGTCATAATTTTGTCAGCCCTTGTGAATATGATGACTTTTTCACAGGTTATACAAGCTAGCACAGTATGCGTTTTCGTCTTCCACTCAGGTGTAGATGTTGAGTCGCTCATCTCGAATTCGCATGGATATGTAGTAAAGTGATCTGGAGTCGATGGAGTTGGCGCTATATAGAAGTCGTTAGTGCCTATGTTGGCGCTCTATTTGTAGAGAACATAGAATGACCTGTCAGGTGTGATTGCAGTATTTGAATAGTGACTGCGTCCATCTTGTTTGTCGTGTTCTTCATCGCCGTGATGTCTTTTCTCGGCTTCGAAGATATTTCGTAGGCTGTATCGCAACAGTCGACTTTTCCATCAGCGCCTGGCAATTAATTAACATCCAACGATAGCTCTCAATTCGCGCTATCGAACCGCTCTCTTAAGTTTCGAATTAGTTGTGGTTTAGTTGCATACTTTGAAGAACTTATTCTGCCGACGGGGAGTTGGAGTTGCGAAGAGAGTCCAAATCACGTGATCAAAAGTACTCGCCTTTAACTCAGCTGGAGCAGCCGATTTTGCTGGGCCAATCAGACAGGCTGGGTCATTTTTGGCCCACACCTTTTCCGATCATATTTTGGCTCGTCCTGGCGATCTTTTGGCTTCAGGTGTGCAGGTTTTGGCTCAGAATCTGGGCGTCGCTTCTTCGTTTTCACAATCTCCTCGTCTATAGCGTCTGATTCTGCTCAAAGTTCAAAGTTCAAGTCTTGCGTTTGATTCTCTGTTTCTGGCCTCCAGCTCTGCGTCCAGAACCTCCACGAACCACCACCCTGTCAATAAACGGCGCCTCGACCAACGAATCTCAGGGTCAAATCGATTCCCACCTTCCCGCATCACCGTTCTTTTATGTTGTTTCTCTTCTCAATACATAACACTATCTATGTCATGTACTATATTTCAAGATCGAAAATCAACCTGATTTAAACCCTACTGCGAATGGGTTCTTTGGCTGGAACCCATTCGGGTCTTGGCTGGAACCCATTCGGGTCTTGGCTGGAACCCATGTCCCTGTCCGTTGCGGGTACGTCACGTGGGAATCACAGAAGGAGAGCGGTGCCAGGCGGAGGGACTTTCCTCCGTATCCCGCCCGAAGAGCATATATAGTGGCAACGCAGACCTCCGGAGGAAGGTCAGCGTTCAGTCTTCGTGATAGAGACTGGTAGGACGGATGATACCGCGCCGGGTCTGTCCCATCAACCACATTTTATCTTGAATCAGGCACTGGTGAATGGGTTGTTGCTGAACACGATGAAGCGTTTTAATGGACACAGGTGGATTATGTTCACAATGCACTTAAACCTGATAGGATCTATTTGTCTTTGTTCTGGTAATCACGAGGCATAGGAAGCTCGATATCACATGAGTTTCTGTATTCCAAAGAGCCATGTTCAGGGTTATCGAGTGTATATCCAGTGGCACCTAACATTGGCTATCTGACACAAGTTCCCATAGTCTGGCGACTGTTAAGAGAGCCTTGCTGACAACCTGATACCAGGTATTCTACAGCCTGTTTGAGTTTGAAATATATCTTACTTCATTACGGCGAGCACGGTTGATATATTGATGTGAGAGAGCCCGGAGTAGTATCCTCTGGACCATCTGGGTACGGCAGTCTCCAGCGCCGTATACTGCGTTTGGGTTGTTAAGGAGGCGCTTGTCATGCAAGGTAATCATATCGGATACAAAAGACTCAGTGGAGGTATATGTGTCATCCTTTTGTGTTATCCTCTCTGTGCCCTCATTCTCTAGTGCTACCATGGTGCATGTAAGCGGTCGGTTTGTTAGTGTCACAGTACAATCGTCGTGGAATTGAAACGATCCTATTCTCGGCTGAGGTATACGGGCGAGAGACAGGATTATGCGTGACATGCCTTGGAACAACCTCCTCCTACAAGCTGGGTCTTCTTGCTGCTCCTTCCACGTGTTTGAAAGCATCTCACCCGTGTTGGAGTCTATATACTCGAGCAGCATGTACGGCGTTCGGAAATCGCTCCTCCCCGGGTGGAGGGTATATTGTGATAGGGCGGGGTATCGAAAGAGGCTATAAAAGCACCGCCAGAACAGGCGGGAGAGGCGCACATAGAGAGGTCGGTGCTCTGCGTGGGTAAATTGGGCGAACTAGACTCCAAACATATTAGGAACGGCACGGAATAGACTAGGAAGGTAGCTCACATGTCGGCTTTCTGAGAAGCCGAAGCCGTATAAGTGAGGGATACGGATATCAGGGCACTTATCCTGCATCCACATATATGCTCCTAACTCACAGCTGTGCTTCTCATCTACCGTGCCAGGGTATATGCTTTCAGCAAGCTTGTGTGGCATCGGGCATCGAAAGATAAGTTTCTTCGATAACTTGCCGAGATTTGCCTCAATAGGTACGCAAATATTGAAGCCGCCTTGGATCCATGTCGACTGCTCGAGGACAGTGTAGCTGCGCTCACTTCCTAATCCAAGGTGATGTTTAGCAAGGGCTTCAATCTCTCTTCTCTCCTTCCAAAGTTCCTGCCGGAGCTCTGCTACTGCAGGAGCGTAACCTAGCTGGTGAAGAACGTTGGCTTCCTTTTTTTCGGCAGATTCGAATGTGATGGGCTTGCCATCTAAGTCGAGCGTAGTAGTCATGGCAAAGCTGATTTTGAGAACCTGTCCTCAGGACAGGTCACGGAACGTTGGAGTTGTCGAGCACATTCTGACACGATGTGGATATGTAGTGTCAACAGCCTCGGTATGCGGGAAAACTATAATGCCGAACTTAGGACAAGGGCAATGTTTAGGTCGGCACAACATTCGCCCGAAACTTTAGCACGTGGTCTCTACGCGAAGCGCCTGGTGGACCTGTGAACTGCCCAGGTGCCAAGATAAGACCGCTGGTGACAACGGCAGGGGAGGAAGTAGTGCAAGTGCGAGTACTGGAGAGGATTCCATGAAGCGGTATATATGCTATTTTGGGGAGTGTCGGACAGCCTTTTTCCGCAACTCGGAATTGGATCGTCATATTAGTACACATACACGTGCGAAGCCATATGTACGTCCTCCTACATCCCACCTATCCCCTTCCCATCCCCACGCATCACCAAAAAGCTAGCAGCAAAAGCAGAACCGCAACTAACCCCCTCCTGCACATACGCCTCCTCCCAAATCAGCAACCTCAAAGCCCACCTCCGTCGACACACCGGCGAATGCCCCTTCGCCTGTCCTACCTGCGGCAAAACCTTCTCCGCTATTCACGCGGCGAAGAAGTATGTCTGCCGTTTAGACGAATGCGGGAAACGCTTTACTGTTGGGGAATCTGAAAACTCACCCCCAGCTCTCCTTCATTCAAGATTTTGGAAAAAGGAGGAGACGGCAAGCCGTCAACTACTCTCCTCTGTTTGAATTCCTCAAACTCGGCGCTTTGTAGAAAGCTGTCCTCATTACCAACAGAGGCAAAGGTTCGTGCCCTCTCTTCAATTTCAGACCCTGTGAGTTGTATGCCTTGCGTCTCAGCACGCAGGGCCCAAATCTCCAGTGCTCGTCCAATATTGGCAGGTTTGCGTTCAGCATCTTTGACTGAATGATGGCTTGCGCCTCCATGCTGAAGATATGTTTCATTTTTTTGTAATAATTTCGATATGGTACTGGGAAGTCCTTAGTGATGCCGAGACCTTGGTATACAAGTCATACCTTCTTTCACACCCAAAATCTCCTATAATAGAAGTTAGCAAAGTAATGTAGACTTCATTCTAGCCCTAGCTCACTTGCTGTTTCCGTTTGACTTGTAGACGGGACGTCTTGATGAATTTGACAGATTTTTTGCCGTTCCTCATCAGTCAAATATTTCGGTGGTTTTGGCTCCCCTTTGCGCCTACGCCTGGGCAGTGGTTGGTTGGGCGTGAGTGGTGATACTTTGCGCTTGTTCTTCAATATAGTTGATATAGTACTAGGAAATCGTTAGCGATGCCGAGACTTAGTATAGATGTCATACCTTCTGCAGACGCCGAATATACCTATAACTGAAGTTAGCGAATGGAGGAAGACCTGATTCTAGCTCTATCTCACGTCCTGTTTCCGTTATCGTTACAGACGGGTTGTCTTTATGAATTTGACAGATTTTTTGCCGTTCCTCATCAGTCAAATATTTCGGTAGTTTTGGCTCCCCTTTGCGCCTACGCCTAGGCAGTGGTTGGTTGGGCGTGAGTGGTGATACTGTTGGCAATGCGAAAATCGGCTGTACTTGGGGCATTTGCCGCGAAGCTTCCTCGTCACATGCAATCTGCGGCTGAGTAGCGTAATTGTTGAGTCCGTACATCGAAGCTTCATCGTCCGATAGTATCTGCAGCTGAGTAGCGTAATTGTTGAGTCCGTACATTTGCCGCGAAGCTTCATCGTCTGATGGTATCTGCGGCTGAGTAGCGTAATTGTTGAGTCCGTACATTTGCCGCGAAGCTTCATCGTCCAATGGTATCTGTAGCTGAGTAGCGTAATTGTTGAGTCCGTACATTTGCCGCAAAGCTTCATAATCTGATGGCATCTGCAGCTGAGTAGCGTAATTGTTGAGTCCGTACATTTGCCGCGAAGCTTCCTCGTCCCATGTTGTCACCCTTTGAAGGTTCTCGCTGGCCATTACGAGACAAAGACTGCAGGCACCAAACCGGTGAGATCGATTCGGATTGAAAATAAGGACTACCCAATAGTAGAAAAAAAAGTATAATAGCAGTGAACCATGAAGAATACAGAAGACCAGACACTTGTTTCCTCGTTTCAACAGCTGCTTCTTATACATAGGAAACAGTATCCTGGTGTTAGGAGCTGACATGTTGACACAGAACATTATAGGTTGTGTGGATCCATCTCCGCTCTGCGTCGCCATTCGGACACACATGCAGGGGATACATCGTCGTGGCCCCAAGGGTCTCGGGGATGGGCATGGGGGGATGATTGATGCGCCCCATTTCGATTTGCTACCATACTCGTATTCACCGATTTGCTAGTGTATGCATTATGATTTGCTAGCGTACTTGGCATGATTTGCTAGTGCATGTATGATTTGCTAGTGCATGTATGATTTGCTAGCGCATACACTACTAGAATTCGTCCAGGGTAACAAGGGTCATCTTGTCTGTGTTTGGCTTCGCATATAGATGGAGACAGTTGTGTGGCTAGCTTAGTGGGCATTCCTTGAGGAATAAATACAGGTTGATTGGGGAGCAAACTGAAACAGCTTTGCGCAAAGACATTGACATGGGCATTCGTAATAGGGCGTTGTACGGTGCCCCCCTTTACGGCCCGGGTCCGGGGCTGGTGAGGTGAGACTCTATTTCATCGCTGCTGAGATCACTGCCACATTAAGCTTCCTTAATACTTGTATTTCTCATCTGAGGTTGCCAAACACCTGTTGAAGAAACACGGAGGCGATAACCTGAAGCATATATAAGCATTTCTCTCATCCACTTATTGTCTATTTCTCATTAATAAAACGCTCTATTCGTTGCTATGACTTGGCTTCCCCTATCAGAAGACATAACATATAGGCTACAAGTCGATGAGCCCTTATTACTACCACAACATAACTCTCTTATACAATATCCGAAGGCTGCTTTCATTCCACCATCAAGCAGAGGTTATACTGCTTATAATTCACCAATACTAGTACGGTCTATTATCTCTTAACATTAAGCTATTACTAAATTATATAGTGTACTTGTAAACATGTCAAGTCGTCCTTCGATATTGACGGGGAGTGTGGGATGAAATTCAGGAAAAGGGAGGCGGATACCTATACTATAACCATAGGAGGGACGTCTTGTTGCACTTCACAGGCTGCAATAGAGGCAACGTTTGCTGGAAGATGGTTTCTGAGAGGCAATACGATAGCCAGCTTAGCGTCTGCTATATGGGGTTACAGCTCTGTGAAGCAGGCAGATATTGAACCCTTCCGCTTGGTTAGAATTGGGGGAGAGCTTGTCTTTTATGGGTCGACTTGCCGGTCCACCCTGCGTCCGTTAATAGAAGACTTGAATTCAACGTTGGCAGGGAGGATATACCTTATGCAACTCTGCAATATGACCTTTAAACGTCGTATTTGGCCTTAAGCCACTTGTCAATTTATATATTTTGATTTGAATGGATATGCGCTTCTTGTAGATAAACACTGCCAAGAAAGCAGGGGTCGTGCAGTAGAAACACCGCGAAGCTGACCCCTTCCCGCGTTCTCCATAATATATTATTACGTCGGGGTCCGGAGGTTTGATCTTCCGCCTTGGCACCGTATCTCAGCTGATTCCACTTTGCACGTGATGCTACACGTAACAGATAACCCTACGCACACGGAGTTACAAAATACCGAGCTATAAATAGTTGGCAGGGAAGTATAGGATTGGCTGGCTTAGCGAGGTTGATAACGATAACACATCATCAGAGCTCTGAATTCCGGCGCGGAACGGCGCCGTGGTCTTCAGCCACTATAGTTCTCACCGAGGCAGGTAAAAACTCTGGGCAGGAAACAAGTGGAATACTCAGCGGTTTGGGAGACAGTGCGCGGTCTCGGAAAACCATAAATACTGCGCAGTCTATTTGGATAATTGATTTGGTTAATGTAGACACTGTCCTGCTCTCACCGTGGAGACCAGGATGCACAATGCAGGGTTTCCCCCTAGGCACGTGATTTCTCACCACAGCAAGGGAATCGGTATGTAAAATCGAGGTACGTAACTTGAAGGTCGGCGTAATATTCACCCGAGGCTTCAACACGTGATCTGCCCGGATAGCGCCGAATGATGTGTTGAAAGTAGCTCTCTGCCACGTCCATCTGTCTTCCCCACACAATGCCGTCCCACTTTCTTGTTCAGTTAAAGCCAGGAGAATATCTAGACCTGAAGAAGGCATTTGAGGAACGACCTCATGAAGTTCAAGACATATTATATGAACTAATTCTTTCTGTGAACCTTCCAACATGTGTTCTTTCTTTGCTCAGGGTTGTGAGTATCTTCAGGGATCGTCTTGAGCAGAATGAAGCACTTCAGACAGCAGCAGAGGAGAGAATAGAATGTGTACTTAATGCGTGCCGCCAGGGAGCAAACCCTGGATCCCTTGAAGAGCTCTTTTACAAACATGGACAAGAGTTTGCTGTTATCGCGCTCTACATTGCCACGACTAATAACAGCAAGCTCTTCAACGACATTGAAGGCCTCGCCGTTGAAGATCAACTCAAGCTCATCCACGACGTTATTCGGCTCCCCCAGCAGCGCCACATAGCTATTTTCGTAAATGATCTCAAAAAGTCACCGCTATTAGATGTCCGTCAACCTCTGCGATTTTCTAGACCTCGAGGGCGACAAAAGGGTAAGTAAACAACATCTACGTATTCTACTTACTAATAATGTTCATAGACAGACAACAGCCTATTCCTCCACCTGCAAACATATATTCAGAGGTATCACTAACCCCTCAGCCGGTGAATCAGCCCTCAATGAGCCCTCGGCCAACAAATCCGTCAAACCCGAACAAGAGACAAAGGTTAACATCACGACCACCACATCAAGTTGATTCACGCTTTTCGCTCCGGATCGACGCTAAACCGGAACGGACTTTACCTCCCCTGCCTGTGCGGCATATACATGCAGTTTCTTTATACAACTTGCCGAACCTGCCAGTCTTAAGCAATCGGGGTAGACCTTCCCAGGAGAATTTTGTTACAGAACAACCATCGTTACTACATGTGCCGCAGGCCTCGGAACGCATGGCAGGGCCTGATACGCAAGCTGCAAGCCAGCCGGAATTATCTATGTATCAATACATAGATGGCCGTCAGGACGAAAATTCTTGGGGTGAGCAGCAATTCAGAGCCGCTTCAGAATATATAAACCAGGTCAATATTTCTTCGGACGAGGAATCACAATTCAACATCCCCTTGGAGCAAATGACGAGGCATGATACGCAAGCTGCAAGCCAGCTGGAATTATCTATGTATCAATACATTGATGGCCGTCAGGACGAAAATTCTTGGGGTGAGCAGCAATTCCAGGTTAATACTTCTTCAGGCGAGGAATCACAATTCAACATCCCCTTGGAGCCCTTGGAGCAAATGACGAGGCATGATACGCAAGCTGCAAGCCAGCTGGAATTATCTATGTATCAATACATAGATGGTCGTCAGGACGAAAATTCTTGGGGTGCGCTGCAATGCAGACCTTTTTTGGGATATATAGATAGTCAAGTCGAAAAAATTTCGGGCATGGAGTCACAGTTTGGGATGCCTTCGCAGAATATGGATGCAGGGCGAGCGTAAATAACAAGTTGTAATAATAATTAATGAAATATAACGACTGCTGTAAGCCTATGCAGCTTTATTGTCTTCCTATTCTGTACCAGGTATGCCACTTCTGCTTCGCCTAGTTTATCTTGGATTATATCCTGCTCACCAACTGTAATTCTGCCCCCAATAACGTAGACCATACAACTATCTTCGTTTGTCACGGCCACATCCTTTATTTCGTCTGCCAAGGTGTGTCGGTAGATTCCGTAAGTTTCTTTACCAAACTGCCTCTAGTTAGTGGTGATAATCTGCATTCAGAGTGTACATATCGCGTACCTGTTCCATTATATTCTTTACGAGGAGTTTTTCCTGTCCTTTCGGCGCAGTCTTCACGTCCGTCTTGAGCGCCTCGAGCTTTTCAGGTTTTACTTCGGTGAGAGTCATGCTGTAAATTCCGGTGTCTTGCTCCTTGGCTGTGTTGTATGCTTTGGGTTGTTCACTCATCCAAAGGCGAAGCAACTTGCCACGCTGGCGACGACGTTGATGGTGGGGTTGGGCTGCCGAGATATTTAATCCACTAGCGTTGCCTGATGCGCTTCACAACGGTTAGCAGCCGCATAATCCCGACGCCGACGTTGACTTCGACGACCAACCTTCTTCTACAACTCACGAAGATAAATCCTCCTCTCAAGGACTCTATATATAATCGTGATTCGAATGTAAACAGAAGGAAAGGCAGTCGCTAAAGCGGAGAAACTACGATACCAGATGGTATATAGTGAAGGAATACTCTCGGGGAAAAGAAAGATAGTAGTAACATGGGGCGAAGAATGAAGCATTTGATGATTCTAACGCGAACCTTACAGGCAATATGACGAAACATGCATAACACGTGGGAGGAAGGGTTGAAATGGAGAAATGATGACGCTGGGGAATTCTACCGTGTCTCACTGGGCTCCTGCATTGTTGCCTCTTCGCCGCCACCGCCACCGCATCGGTCAGGGTATTGTAGCCTCGCATAGTTTCACATATCGCGCTAACAATTCATCGCAGAATGGCGCTAGCAAGTCTTCTGAACTGCATTTCCCGTGAGATGACAGACTGAAACAGTTAGGCTTCATTCTCGACGGCAGGCCTCATCTGCACAGCCGCTCCACTTGCCGGCCTGTGGCCAGGATGATCCTAAGATTAGGTGCAGATCAGCTGAAGCTAAGATGGACTGTTGCGTCTGTGATGAATTGCAAGCGCACATGCAGGGTTGAGACTGTGGCGTTTTCGTGCGAGAATATGGTCGCTGCTCGCTGAAGGAACAGCGTAGCGAATAAGATTAGTGTGCGGTTTGCATCAACTTCTCCTTAAGCAGGCTGCATCCCAATGGTTTGTGCCTTCATTCAAATTCCACAACGCAGTCAGTCTTCATTCTTCAAGCCACTTCTTATCAATATCCCAGATGCCGACGTTACGTGTAAGTTAGTAGGTCTCATTTCCATTTTATGTTACTAATAATGATAGGATCTTGTCAACGAAGTGCTAGCTGCGGTGAACGGTTGCAAACACAGAGTCGACTGGGTTGCGCAACAGACCCTCCACGAACTTTATATGGCTATCTTGGAAGGTGTGGGTACGCACCCAGATATGAGTTATTTATACCGGACCATTCTCAGAGAATCTGCGGAGGTACTCCATAAAGCAGGCAGACAGTTGCTCTTTAAAACTAAATGCGACATGGAAGCTGTTGAAAGAAAGCTAAAAGAGCTCCTAGCTGCTATTCCCGACGCACTTCTTTTATCCGACGGCTGGGCAGTACCAGTGCGTCCAATATCACGTCCTGATGCCCACCATTTAAACAGACGGGATCGGGCGGGAGCTGCTTAGCATCAACTTGATTTCAGGTAGCAAAACAGGAAGAGCGCAGCAGTGGCAACCCTCCCACTGGATTTGGTTATGTTGCTGTGTTAAGCCCTTCTGCTTGGTCAGAATTAGGGGGAGTTTCGTATTGCCCTCACCCTGCGTCCGTCGATTAAAGACTTGAAGTCGACGTCGGCAGGGAGACTATATCTCATGCAACTCCGTGCCATCACCTTCATTCGTTTTATTTGGCCTTAAGCCATCTCTCACTTTAAATATACAGGTTTAATGTATATATGCTTCGTGATAGCGGCTATCTTTCTATTTCGTATTGGGAGACGGGAGCGGGTAATATCATGTCCTAGTTGATTGGGATAATCCAGCACTCTTCAGCCATGGCCTTGACAACACTGCAAGCAAATCACCCTCCCACCCGCCTCCTAAAAAAGTGCAGAACAAAGACAAACGCACAAACGCATGAGTCTACAACGGAAACCAGGCGCAAACCCATTATAAGGCCCTCTAATCCGCCACCTTAACTTAAATAACCTCCCGCCTCCCCTTCCTCTTCATTATATAACCCGCACTCGTCATTACATATCAACCCTACGCTATTAGCGGCGGTAGAGAAGGGAAGGCATGTAGGAATTGTTGCGCTGAGGGCATCGATCTCGGGGTGTACAACGCGCATATGCCGTGTTAGAGCATCATTGCGACTGAAGGTCTTCTCCTCGGTACAGAACTGGCAGTGTACCTTCTGCTTGCGCGCGTTGTGAATAGTGTCTTCGTGTCTCGTGAGATCGTAAGGGCGTGAGAAAATGGCGCTGCACGGTTTGCCCGTTGACGGGTTAATCCGTTCGCATTTGTGATGGGAATTGCTGAGAAGCGCCGCTGATGTCATGCCGCTGCCACCGTCTCGAAGATGTTGTTCCTTGTTTTTTAATATTTTTGATATAGTACTGGGAAGTCCTTAGTGATGCCGAGACTTAGTATACAAGTCATACCTTCTTTCACACTTAATATCTTCTATAACAGAAGTTAGCGAAGTAAATAAGACTTGATTCTAGCTATGTCCCACCTGCTATTTTTCTGTGTTTTGCTGACGGGTTATCCATATAATATTGACAGACTTGTTTCCGTAGATCATCAGTTATTTTTTTCCGCTTTGACTTTCCTTGCCCGACCCTGAACTGTGGTAGCTTGAGCCTGTACTTGTCGAAGCTGCTAACAGAAACCGCAAATCTTGAATCGTGTAGTGGAAGCTCCGGTATCGCCATCTCGAGCTGTAGCTTGGGCCTGAGCTGTGGTAGCGGTTTGGGCATTCTCCGCGAAGCTTCATTGTCTAATGATGTCTGCGGCTGGGGAGGGCAACTGTAGGGTCCGTACATTTGCTGCGAAGCTTCATCGTCCCATGGTGTCTGCGACTGAGTAGGGTAATTGTAGGGTTCGTACATTTCCTGCGAAGCTTCATTGTCCCATAATGTCTGCGGCTGGGGAGGGCAACTGTAGGGTCTATACATTTGCTGCGAAGCTTCATCGTCCCATAGTGTCTGCGACTGAGTAGGGTAATTATAGGGTTCGTACATTTCCCGCGAAGCTTCATTGTCCCATAATGTCTGCGGCTGGGGAGGGCAACTGTAGGGTCCGTACATTTGCTGCGAAGCTTCATTGTCCCATGGTGTCTGCGACTGAGTAGGGTAATTGTAGGGTTCGTACATTTCCCGCGAACCTTCATCGCCCCATAGTGTCTGCAGCTGGGTAGGGTAATTGTTGAGTCTGTACATTTGCCGCGAAGCTCCGTCTGTCTGCGGCTGAGTGGTGGTGAGCTTGATTCGGATTGAAAATAGGAACTACCTAATAGTAGAAAAGGAAGTATAATAGCGATGAACCATGAAGAATACAGAAGAGAGACACTTATTACCTCGTTTCAGCACATAGGGAACAGTATCCCAGTGTTAGAGCTGACATGTTGACAGAACGTACTAGTGAGACATTGCCTCTATCTGATTAGCACCTTATACAAAGATAAGTGGGTTCACTCACATACAAATCATAGTATATACACTAGCAAATCATAGTGTATGCGCTAGCAAATCGTAATGTATGCAGTAGCAAATCATAGTGTATGCAACTAGCAAATCATAGTGTATGCGCTAGCAAATCATAGTTCATGCACTAGCAATTGTCTGGTCTCAACGATACTACGGGGATCGCCGGCGACCAGAGCGGGGGTCGAGCTCTGCTCCCCGGCCCTGCCTGAAGCTAATTGTTACCAGCTGCTACCTATGTGTCCGCCTGTATGTGACAGCGCTGCTTCGAAAGTAGCAAGGTTGCATCTTTCATAATTGCACAATCTATCAAGGGACTAGTGCATGGCCCTTGTCACGCCCTCTCCAAATCGCATCGCGCTGATCCTTCGCGCCGATCCGTTCGCGCTAAGCCCCCTGTTGCGTTAATCACTCGAGGATTCTCTATCCAATGATTAGTTAGTTTGTAGAATCGTGAATATTCAACGAACTTTCATAAACACTTAACCCCAACCTTTGCCACATTTTAGAACTTAAGAACAAGCTGCCTTGCTACAGTGACGCTTCGTCCTTACGTCCGCGCTTTCGGTTTCTTTTATAGGGGGGAAACATCTGGCAAGTATCCTGCACTTTTACAGCAATATGATGCTAATTGATATAATAGATGAGCTATACTCAAAATGAATCTTAAACTGCCACTACCGTTACGGAAACGAAGCTTCACGAATACGACACCGATAGATGACTTAAATAGGACGAAGTATTCCAAAACGACTGCCGCCAGCTTTTTCTTGACCGGAGCTACCACCCCGAAATTAGACCGCGACAACGAAGATAAAACAACGGAAGAACCTACTAGTATCGAAATTCGAAACGGGGAAAGTGATTGGATTAGTGTTGACAGCCAAAGCGATGATCCTGTATTGATGGAGGAAATTGCAAAGAACATGGAAGAATGCAGAACGCGAGGAAAGAAACTCGCAGCTCACGTAAATATACAATACAAAAGATTGCCAAACAGACTAATTTAACATGTGCTACAGGACATAATGCGTGCGATATTAATTTGGCAGGAGAAGTGCAAAATTGCTAGGAACCTACATCTACGTCAAAAGCCGTTTGACCAGGACGAAATCATTGCCTGGATCGAAAAGATCTCGGATATTACAGATGATGAAAGTCAGCCCGAGCTATAAACAGAAGCAGTTGGGAGGGGGGGATATCTTACTCATAATGGAATAATCTATGCATTTTGGCAACAGTAAGGGTTTAGCAAAATATATATGCAATTTTCTATCTTGTTACGAACCTTGTTCTCATACCATTGTACAACAAGCTGCCCGCTCTGAGAGGTCAAAACAGTCGTGCGTCAAATCTTGCCACGGGATTCACACACACAACTACGTTCCCTACTACTCCCTTGAAGTTGCATTCGCATCCAAGGAAGGCACATCCTAGTGGCACATCCTTCGTTACCGTGACGAACAGTGGACAGTTCTAATTGTACATAATAGCGGGTCGCTATTTGAGACATCCATGCCCACGCTAGCAAATCATTGCATTGTGTCAAAAGGGTGATGGGGACAGGGGTGATGGGGACAGTCGCTGTTGAGGGTGAGGCTGACGAAGGGAATATACACCATGTTGGGTCTGTCATTGGCACAAGGCTGGAATTCTGCATAAAATTGACGGTGAGTGAAAAAAGTCGATCAACAAGGGCAAGGGGAGCTACAGGTAAAGGTATTATTGGGGCGGAGCTCGAAATTGGGTTAAAACAAGGCACCAGAAATAGCGCGCAAAACGCCGCCAACACACAACTCAACGAGGCTGGAAAGGGGCTATTGCCTGGTAAATAAAAGGGCGTTAGATAGGGCGGCAACACTAGCAGTGGTCCCATTCGTCAGTTTGAATCGCCCATGAATAAAGGCAACTCGTACGCCGCAGAAAATTCGATCCGCTTTGCTTGTCGAGTCTCCAACTTTGAGGGCCCAAACTGCACCTGCCCACCCGTTTCAGATAAACATATCCTCTTGATAAACATTTCACCAGCCATTCTCAGGTTGTTCGTTGGCATCATTCGCACTTCTGGCCAGACGAAACCCCCTCGTCGGCCTCCTCGTCCTCCGAGAAGACCGCTCCCTAGCGTGCCTACACTTACCACCTCGATCCAACTCAAGGAATCTCCTCCGGAACAGCCTGGCCATCATTCATACTTTTGTATAGAAGAAACTAAGTAAGTTTCCATATCTAAGGTTAACGAGGATCATTAAAAAAAGACTTGGGAACACTGCCCTCTCTGTATCGACTATATGCAGAACAAACAGCCATTGTTTACCAGCTACTAACTAAATCTTGTAGCCGAGTCATCAATCGCAGAATCGTGTCTGTTCCTACATTCGGAAATTAGGTCGACATGCCACCTAACGGAGTCAATGGTTCTGGTACTCGGTCAGCCACAGGCCATTGCACTATATTCGACTTCAACGAAGACGAAACGCCATATGAGGGTGATGAATTTTTGAGAAAGCGTAAGCGAAGCCTCAATTCTTCTGAACTTGACGTTGCGAATCATGCCATCAGCGATGTCCAACCCCACGTGGCAGGAACTTCCAACAACACTAGGATAGAGACCTCCGGACATGGACCTTCGAAGGACCTGGCGTCGGTATGCACCAATCTTAGGCAGAACAGTAACACGCCAGTTTTCAATGAGAAAAAAAGGTTCTGTGAGCTGGATAAAATTGCACAAAGGAAGGAAATAAAGCATCCGCTTAAACAATCACGCTGGTCCCAAGCCGAAGACGCCAACCTCACCCAACTCGTGCAAACCCAAAGACCCATCAACTGGGTCCGCATCGCCTCCCACATCAAACTCCGCTCCCCCAAACAGTGCCGCGATCGCTACCACCAGCACCTCAAGCCCACCCTGAACCACGAGAAGATGAGCCCCGAGGAGGGCCTTCTCATCGAGCACCTCGTATCCACGATCGGGAAGCGCTGGGCGGAGATCGCGAGGCGGCTGGATGGGCGCAGCGATAACGCCGTCAAGAACTGGTGGAAAGGGAGGACGAGGACGTCGCCGCGCGCGCAGGAGGATTATGAGGACGCGCAGGAGTTGGAGTCGTACTCGCGCCACTCGGGACATCATCACCAGCCTCTCACTATCACTTCGCCTTACTCCTCGGGACGGAGGCACATCGATCAGTCTCTTCCTTCTCTAGTGGCTTCTGAAGCCTCACGTGCGGAATCCGTCAGCAACCTGCCCTCTCTCGTCTCGGATTCTAGATCTCGCAACTCTACTTCTCCTCGCGGCCAGCCATCTCCTATCATCTCGCTTCCTCCTCTAGCAGGCTACTCCGCAGACGACAGGAGACAGAGTCTTCCTATGGTGCATTTCCCATCTAGATATACCTCGGAATCAGACGCCCAGAATCACTCTTTCTCGTCACGGTACGCGCAGGAGATGAAATACGCTTCGCGGCCAAACCACCCGGCGCCGTATGCGCAGCCGGTGGACAGGTGGTACGATAATGCGCCGCAGCAGCAGTCTGAGTACAGACCGAGTTACTCTGATGTGCAGCCGCGCATGATGCAGGAGCGTCCGGTAGCCTCGGTGCAGTTACCACCCATCCAATTATCGAGACTCTCAGTCAGGACGCCAGAGAGTCCTGCGAACCGTATGAATATTGCTTCAGTACTTGATTAGGAAATATACATCAATTAGTTGGGAATCAGGAGTTTGCAGAAGGCTGGCGGAGAAGGGAGATATCATCTGCATTACATTAGGGAAAGGGGAATATAAAATTGCATCTAGGATGGGATGGATGGGTATATTTTTGTGCTGTGAAAGCTGCAGAGGTGAAACGCGCGGCAAATTGGGCCCTTGAGACTGCCGAAACGATGGGCCAAGATCTAGAGGACGAAGGCAGACGTCTCCAAAAACGCAACCAAGCCCAAAGGGCCAGCCTTAAACAGACCAGTGACTTTGAGCCCAACGAGGAGTCCGAAGAAGACATGTCTGCCTCTGAAAGTGTGAATAAACACCAGGCAGTAGGAGCTCGGCAAGAATCTCGCCAGAATGCTGACCCTTTGTCAGCCATGCCAGTGGAGAGTCCTAGCATTGTGGTGGAGACACCTAGGCGTAGAAGTTCTAGGTGGAGCAATATCAAGCCGGTTTCTGAAGGAACTAGTAATGAATATAGTCACCGCATCAGAGGGTGTCTACAAACTCGTCGATGCTCTCCGGAATGAGGTAGGCGAGGGGGACGAGGAAAATGAGTATGAAATGGAAGAGGAGTATGAGGATGAGGACGATGAGGATAAAGAGGAGCATGAGGATAAGGAGGAGCATGAGGATAAGGAGCATGAGGATAAGGAGGACGGGAAGGCAAAACAGCCGTTTTAGCGTATAATAATAACATCTTCTCTTCATTCCTCGTCTCACATCCTTCACGACGCCAACCTACGCTTTCCCCCTTTCCCGGAGTTCAATTTTTTGAATTTTGTACGTGCCTGTTCGTCACTTAATTCGTGCGGTACATCATCGCATCTTTAATTCATCCTTATTCTAGCTTTGGCCAATTTTGACGTTTGTGATGATTTTCGTACTGCTCCAATTGAATTACTAAGTTTGCCCCTTTCGCCGAAAGCTTTAGTAGGATATACTCCTTTTATCCTCGCGTGCTCCTAAATCGCCCTTCTCGTGATTCGTGTGGCGTTACCCTCCTATTGGGTGTGACAATTGCGGGGGCGAGCGGGCCGGTCCGCGCGGGGTGACCCACTTGTACAGTTGACAGGTCACGTGACCCTATCGAGAATCACCGCCCGCAATAAATCACTACCACGGCGCAGACCCATCATCAGGACGCTGCCTTGGCGGTCGGAGGCCTTCTGCTTGAATATCAGGTTTCTGCAGAATATAGGCCTCACTGAAGTCACAATAATGATCCGGTCAACGACCGGATCGTACTGCTTTGAGGTCGGAATATAGCTAACCAGCGCAGTCTGTATCACATTGGGCGCGAGCTTATTGCTGTGCCTATGCTTTTAAGCTCGTTATATTTTATAGTCTTGCTTATAATGGGCTAAGCCAACCGAAAGTTCCGATCGAAATCGTCCCCTCGGAGCATCTAACTCAGTATTAGAGCACGTGCCAACCCTCTAGCTATGTTGGGTACTATACTATGATGACTGCATTCCTCCACCTAGGGATGGACTTTAATGCATCGATACTGTTTCCTAGCTCCGCCCTCTAGTTTAACCAGATCCGAACGCACCAAAATGCGCTCAAATTGAAACATCCAGGAGTTGTAGTATTAGTTTTACCGAGTGGCCAGTAAGGTCCCCCGCGTTTTGATTCGGGAGAGGAGGGGGATGGGAAGGGGGTGGACGATTGTTATTTTGCTATATAGTAGTTTTAGCCGTTGGTTTATAGACCACTTTACTCAGCAAAAGCAAACAGTCTTCACATACATGTTGTACACCCAGAGATCCAAGCCCCGATGAGCCTTGTTTGGAAGGTTTAACTGAAGTCTGCGGATTTGTAGATAGCGATACTCGATATTATGTATCTACACTTTCCTCCTTACTACCCGCTTGTTCCTGATTTTTTAGCTCCCGTTTCCGTTGAGATTTCTCAGCAACATCACTTGGCAATATATTATTAGGGACCGGATATGAAAGCATCTAACTTGTAATTAACCATAATCCTATTAACATCTTGGGCGGACTCACAATTTCTTCCATCGAAGGTGGAAAACAGGGCTTGCTGACAGATCTATAGGTTGTATATCGCCCATTCTGGTAAATGATTAAAGCAACATCTGCGCCATATAGCTTCCCATACTCATATGTCTTGTTGATCAATGAGCTTTTCCTTCTAGATGCATTCTGGGTTTGTCGCTTCTGTATTTTACCCATTATTTGATGTAGTATTTCGACAGCTGACGCTTTCATGATGTGTCTTATAAATCCAAGTACAGTATTGTAGGGATAGATTTTAACATAGTTGGACTGTTGCTGGCACTTAGTGGCTGCAGCAGTTTGCTTTTGGAAGGCCATATCAGCATCAGAATAGTCTGGTATGCAGGGAAGCAATTTTCGGCGGCCGTGGCATACAGCAGGGATCCCAGTAAGCATAAAATTGCACATGACATTACTGTACCGTTGCTTGCAAAAACAGCTTGTCCAGTAGTTATGCCTATCCACCATCACTGAACTGCGAACAGACGGAGAGCGCAGACTTCCGGCCGCTTCTAAAGCCATAAACGAACGCAAGAGCTGTCCAGCTCAAGTATTCAACCTTGGAGCCGAGTATTGATTTCGAGGAGCCGTTTGCTACATTTAAAACATTACACTAGGGGGACCGTTTTGGACGCGCCGGGAGCCACTTATTAGACTTGAGATCATCACTTAAAATATCATTCCAAGTTTCTGTCGACTATACTGTAGCTGCATCGAGGAGTCATTTCTAGCGCTCCAACTGCAACTACCAGCTCAGTCGGCCGAAGCAGCTCCAACAGCACATTGTATCACCTTGGTGGACAGCGCCATTCACCCGCAGTGATAAATATCCAAAAAGCAGCACTCAAACAACATGATGCATGTACAGTGGTGGAAGCGGCATTAACTATCATTTTGGTGCTGCTGCAATAGTACTACTCATTAACGGAATACATAGACAAATCACTACCTCTTACCGGCTCACCACACATATTGGTATACAAAGGCCGATCACCTCGGTCATCACACAGGAAAGATCAGCAACGCGCCTACCTCTAGGCCATCAACAAGGCCGACATAGATGATGCCAATGCGGTTACCGGCGACAGACGGTGCGACACATCCTCTTGGAATGTAGAGAACGAGCGACACTGGATGTGGGTAGGTAGGCCTCATGCGTTGACACGAACGCTTTCTGCAGCTCATAGGGGTAAGGGCAGGCTAGGAAAGGTCTGACAAGTTCAGAGTCATTAGATCTATAGATAACTATGAACGAAAATGGAGAAACAGTTTAGGCAGAACGGCTTACATAGCTGCAATCGAATAAATCAACCAGGCAGTGAGGCCAGGAGCTCCCAATGGTCCTTCAGGATATAATAATATGTCCTTCATTGCGCTTCCGGCCACTCCCCAGAGCCCACTATTTCTGGAGACCTGGAATGATCGCCAGATCCGGCCAATCTCCCGAGTCTCCCGCTTCTGGAGACCTGGAATCGCCAGATCCAGCCAATCTTCCGAGTCTCCCGCCTCTGGAGACCGCGGGGCGTGGGAGCAACTCAGCTCCCTGGAGAACTGGGATCGCCAGATCAGGCCAATCTCCCGAGTCTCCCGCCTCTGGGGCCCTGAAATCGCCAGACCCAGCCAATCTCCCGAGTCTCCCTGCTCTGGAGACCGCGGGGCGTAGGAGGCGCTCGGCTCCCTCGAGCGGCGGTCTCTAGAGGTGTGGGGGGCTTTCGAGCGTAATGGGCCTAAGACCCGCGGGCGTGAGCCACACACATACATAGGCTGCTCCCGAATGTTCCACTAAATTTCCGATTTGCGTCGTTCCCACTACAAATCCCGTCTCATCCATGTTATACACGTTCTCGAGTTCTGGTTCTTTTCGTCAAACTGCCAAACCGCTGCAATATCTTCTCATATGTAGCCTCTTGATGCCGCCGCAACGACTCTAATTGTCGAGAATTCGTTCCTTTAATTGTAGGATATTGATTTGGGCCAACACAGGTGTTGCTGGGAGGGCAGTACTGGTAACTCGTGTAATTAATCGTGCTAATGTCCTCTCTTCTATGTTAGAGAGTAATCGGACGTCCCCGAGGCTTGCGCCTTTGTTTTACGTCCAGCCATTCGATCGCGTAGTGTTTGAGCCGGAACGTAAAAGTGTGTCGCTGTAGCCCGGATAGATGAATGCTCACTATTTTCCAGTTAGTTGTTGCCTTTTGTATGTCTTTTCCAGAATTCGCTTTACCAGTTACACGTAAGAAGCCAAAAGTCGCATTGCTACATCAATAGTGGGTTGAAAACAGATGCGAGAACGCTACCAGCAAGAATTTGAGGGGCAAAAGCGCTCCAGTTTTGGCATGACAAAAACTGCCTTGCTGCTTGGTTGCTCTTATTTACCATTTCATGGTCATAGAGTCACAACTGGCTGGAGCGGTATTCTATCCTTTCTTCGCTTTGTTCGAGGGATCAGTTTTGGAGGTGGGTTGATTTTCCTTGTCGTCAATTTTGACGCTGCGCTAGCTTATTACAGGGTTGATGCGGGTTGATGCAGCCACAAACTCCACAGGGGTCAAAACTGGATGATCACCGATTATGTACATTCTGACTTGAGCAATGAGCCACAATGTGATTGCTGTAGTAGGTACAGGAAACATAGCACCTGAGATACTACAGTACAAGATGATCGTACATACACTCTTCTTGAATCGGCTCACGTCGTCGCCATTGCAGATCGCTAACAAAGTCCCACCTTGCAACTTCAATATTGCATCATTACCAGCCTCCCAAAGCATCATTTCAAATTGTGAATTCTGTCCAGTTCAAAAGTACGCATGAATCGCTTCTAGCTATGCAAGCTACTAGAGCATTATCCGTGGAATATGGACAGGGCATCCATTTGATTGCAACGTGTTTGTTGAACGCACAAAATCCGCGAATGACCGTTACTGAAATTCTTGATTGGCTTGCTCTAAAGTATCCGGAGTACCAATACAACAGGTATAAGATTCGCAAAGTTCTAAATTCTCGAAAATCCCGGTTTGTGATTGCCAACAGAGATCGGATTGCGAGTCTCCCGGCTCGCTGGATGATTCGGCCTGGGAGAGAGACTGAACTTCGGAAGCTCTTCAGTGGACCCCCACGGAGCCGTCCAATTCGTCAGATCTATGGTGGTCCTTCCCAGGAAATTCATTGCATACTTTGCAGACGGAGTTTTAATTGTTACGAGAGTTTTGTAACACATCAGCAAGACGCTCATTCTGACAGTGCAAGCTTGTCTCCAGCTACCAATACGGAAATTGGGTCCTTTGACCATGGAACTGCGGTAACATTCGAATCTAGGGCCGGGCCTGATGGCGGAAAACGTCGCGACGCGGAGCGCGAGCTTGATTACGATGCAAATGCTGATCGACTTGCTACTGGAGGTGAGACAATAAGAGATGCTCAATTCATTGAAGAGGCTACTTCTTCTCCAATCGTAGATGATAACACCTCTGTTGATGACATACTAGCAGAGAAGCAAGGAATTGATGAAAGGAACTATTTCATCCATGGGACGGTGACATTGACGACGACCCCAGGGGCAGCCACTGGATGTAAAGAACAAGTGTCAAGGCTGTACTTTACGCCGACACATAGACTATTGTAGTAAAGGATGTGTTGGATATTTGATATCCATGATATCTTGAGTATCCCTTTGGAACGTCGCCACTATGTAAGTAGATAGTTGTTCTTAGATAGGAGCTTCGTGCTCAACTCAAATTAGTATTGTCTATATACTGGTAAGGTGTTACTTGAAGCCTTTGTGTGTGATCCCTGCCTCCTCTGATAAGTTAAACCTTACGCAAGAAACCCCTGTACATCCTATAGTTTTAGGAAGCAGCGTTACAACAAGGTTCTCCTTGAAAACATCTGTATATATCTGTGATGCTTCAAATAGCTGGGATGGCTCAGGGTGGCAGATCATGGGGATGATCGATCTCATTCGCCGTTGGGTGAATACATCGTAGACGTAGCCAATTGCCCACAATATTGTTTCTTACGTACTGTTGTCGTGAACAGGCATCTTTGATGTTAGTAAGTTAATCAGGTTGTTGCTCTGTGCCATGGAAGACTGCATCTATTGAGCTGCTTCTCGATGGCTATTGTTCAAAATAGTGTTTCGCTCTAGGCCTGGCCTATGACCTAAGCTAAATACGTAATCATGTCACGGGATCAGAGTTATTCAGTTTTGAATGAATGAGTACTCATTCATTGCTTAGTAATCTATTTGATAAGCGAAACCACGGACGAATCTCGATTGTATATTGTGACGACCTCGCAACTTCAATTGGTCTTTATTAAAACAGGAAGGTACATGAGCTATCAACAACAATACTATGGCCGACGAAGTCATTGATCTCCTAGAACCTCAAGTGCGTGAGATGCTGCGAATTCTCAACATTTCTGATAAAGATGCGGAAATGCGCAAGTTAATATTCCGTCTTGGTGAAACGAGTAGGTTCCTGCAGATTCAACTCTTTGAGCGTGTACTAAAACTATTAACGTTCAAAAACATTATCTTGAAAAGGACGGAGCAGCAGGCATAGCTTCTTGTCCCATCGACTTTGTATCTTTAGAGACTCCTCCTCCTACCCCGCCATCGATGCAGAAGGATACGAAATCCCTTCGCAGATCTAGCCGCCTTGCTTTTCATCCGCCGAATCAATCTTACAAATCTAAGCAAGGCAGATATCGCAGAAGTAAAGGGCAAAGGCGTGGGTCGAAGCAAGGCAGCTGTCTCAGAATTAAAGGGCAAAGGCGTGGGTCGAAGCAAGGCAGATGTCGCAGAGCTAAAAAGCTAACGCCTGGGTCTGTTCAACCTGCGATTAACGACACTGCCAACTGCGAACCTGCCATTGACCACACCATGATTGAAACTACATTCTGCGATCCCCTCGAACTTGAATCTGCTAACGACGAACCTGCTGCCGACGACGAACCTGCCGACGACGAACCTGCCAACGACGAACCTGCCAACGACGAACCTGCCAACGACGAACCTGCCAACGACGAACCTGCCATTGACCACACCATGATTGAAACTACATTCTGCGATCCCCTCGAACTTGAACTTGCAAATGGACAACGAATAGATGCTGATACAAATAAACCCGCCCACGATGATGGAATGGCTATGCTAGATGAGTATTATCGAAATTCTCCCGTCGATTTAGGACGTGTAGATGGCATATCAGCGTTCGATACTCAGACACATCAGAGCCCAACCAATGACGATCAAGACACAACTTTGAATGCGTCAGGATGCGCACGGCTCCAAAATTCAGAACAACTTCTTGAGACCCATAAAACGAACATGAACCCACCATGTACAACCTTGAAGGCTAGTGATGTGAAGCATGTAGTCCAGGATGAGTCTGGCCATCTGGTCGCAGACGTGGTAAAGACTCTTGAGGAGGCCAGTGATACGAGCTGTATACCTGATTCATACACTCTGGGCGTTTCAGAAATTTTTTGGGCCGAAAACACCTCCATGGAATTCTCAAAGGTCATGAGTAGTCTTGTAGTGAATGGCGCCAAGTGTATTCGTAGGATAGCAAGGACTGCCCTTGACATTGAACAAGAACGACTTCGTATGCATGAGAGAGATCAGCTAGAGCGAATTGCTGAAGATCGACAACAGATGAATATGACCCTAGCACAACGAACTGCTTCAGAAATGAGCTATCAAAGGATGGGGAAACAATTGAGGAGGTCCACAGAGGATACCATCTCCCGTCTAGATGTAAAAGAGCTAGCAGAGAGGGAATTTCAAGATATTATATCTGAACCAACCGAGCTAACAGGCGATTTCAGAGAGGAAAGTGATTACGAGACCGTGCTCAAACAGATTGAAATAGAGAAAGCTAGGGATACACGAACTAAGCAGCGACGCTTATGGAAAGAGACTTACTACTGGCCAATGATTCAGCAACGGGCGAAGATGATTGGTCCACTTCCAACTCCCTCAGGCCGACAAGGTGACGTTACTCCTCAGGAAAAGGTTGCCGCGAAAAGTCTTTTACTTGTAGCAGTACGCGGCGAAAGCAGGGACAGTTATTTGAAATGGACATCCTATTGGAAGCTTTTGTCAGACCTAAGAAACGCAGGTGCAACTACATTATTACTCTACCGGACTAGTGCGTTCAAGACGTATTTCTATCGCACCACGAAGAAACTTGATCTGCTACTTTCTTGGAATGAGGTATTCGATTTGCTTCTCCAACGACTTCGATTACGAATCATAGCTGAAGAAGGAAACGATTTTTCTGGGAAGTGTGACATTGAAGACAAACGGATTTATGAAAGACTGCGTGTTGTTCGAATCGAGGCCTGGGGAAATGATATTAGCGTTTGGGACCGAGACCATACAGAGTACGAG
Organism: Pseudogymnoascus sp. 04NY16; assembly: GCA_001630575.1. Lineage (NCBI taxonomy): Eukaryota > Fungi > Ascomycota > Leotiomycetes > Thelebolales > Thelebolaceae > Pseudogymnoascus > Pseudogymnoascus sp. 04NY16. Next base: position 6,120 of record LNAU01000284.1, on the reverse strand, counting down.
AACTTCTTGGCCAATCATAGCATGATATCCACTTCAGGGAAGTCAAACCAACATGTCCTTCGCCATGGCGTCAAGGGTAAACTTGCTAGCAATAAGGCTATATATATTGACATTTTCCCATATGAGGGCGTGTCTGGCAAAAGGGTGATAGGTAAAAAGCCGGCCTCGACCAAACTCCTCTCCATTTGTCCATTGATCTCAGTCTGCCCAGGAGATTTCCTTGGAATTTTTGCTGGGAAACTCCGATACTCAGATTCGAAGCCATTAAGGGCTATCAAAGGGCCTATTCCAAGGCTATGGCTTGACTACTCGGAATTTCCAAGCAAATTGAATCAGATGAGGGTTGCTAAGCCTGGCGAGAGCACAAACGTCTGTCTTGCCTGGGAGGCAGTAAATGAAGTAAAAGAGGAGACATCGTTCTGTCAGTATTGGAGAGTTTTAGTTATTGCAACGAGGTACATCATGCCATTACATCAGCTTATTCGCCCTCTTTGACTGGGCACATAAGCTGCCTGTGGATGATTCAATATAGAGGTGCGCTGCATGGAATATCAGAGTAATATGAAAATCTTCGATTCTCCGAGCGCTGTAATATTGCACAGTCCATTATCGGACGCACCGCATCTTTGTTGGACTAATCACAGGTGATGGGAACCGTGTACCAGGGCAGCTAATGTGCACTTGACACAACCGCACGAGACATAATGCCAAAATATCGCTCACTTGCCCGATTTTGTGATGTTCATGTTCCCACTTACTGTCTCTGTGTATCGCAGGCCGTACCGGTTGACATGAAAGAACTGAGAAAGCATAATAATCTTGAAAGGCTTGGAGAAGATCTGTTTTTGGATGCTAAAACCTTCGGCAAAAGTGGCGCACCACCCACCTGCATATTCTACCCCACCAACAACATCACATCCAAATGTAGCTCATCGCTTCCAATTATTGCCAACAGCCAAGAGTAGATGCCAGAAGCTCTACCGATACTACTGAAATCCTCAGGGGGCTAGCTATAGAGAGAATCTTTTACAATACGAATTACTGCATCGATAAATGGCTTTGAAATGCCTACTCTGCGTGACATCCCTCCCGAAATACTGAGCTTATTTTGCGAGTGCCTTGACCGACCAGATCTTCGAAATGTCCGACTCCTACACCGAGCTTTTGATAACGCTGCTCGACGAATCCTCTTTCGCACGATCTTCCTGAAGGTCAACCTCCACAGTTTTGGCAAGCTCTCAAAGATATCTGAGCATGAGACCCTTCGGCACTATGTCGAAGTCTTCATCTACGACGGAAGGGAATTAGAGTTCGCAGAAGGCTCTGGCTACGAGGAATGGTTACACCACACAGCTGCAGGAGGAATAGGCATACCAACAGATAAGAGAGATAAATTTCTTGCTCGATTTTCACAACAGCAACTACATGAATATTATTTCAACTTCTGTCGCTATGTGAGGCTCGTCCAAGGTCCGATCTTGCAGGGAGACAACGAGATAAAGTGGTTGCTCAAGGCTATTAGAAGATTTCCGAGACTTTCTGTCGTAGAATACGCGGAAAATGAACAGGGTTTCAAGGACGACGACCGCGAGCTTCAACCTATGAGCTTCTTCAACCCTCTAGCACAGGAAACTCTAGCGGAGCCTGAGGAAGGATGGGGGATATGGGACAAGCACTTCTGGGCACTTGTATGTGCGGTTTTTCGTAGCCAGAATCCCCAGCAAGTGAAGGCACTTCGGGGTGAAATGCTTGACTATGAGAGTTTGCGCAAGGTCGAAAAAGTCATTCCTCAGCTCAGCTTGAAAAATATCCAACTCCTGTGTCTTGAATTCACATCTGAAGATCATATGTCGCAAGCTTCGACTCGGAGTCTTGCTGCGCTTTTAAAACGTGCCCCTAACCTCACATCACTGCGGCTATCTTACGGAGATCACTCAAGGTCCCTCGAAAATATATCAACCTCCTTTCGCAGTAGGCTATTTGATACTTCCCTGCACTGGAGGCACCTTACGAACCTGTCCTTGCAAAACCTGGCCCTATCTCCATCACATCTTCAACAATTGCTTCAGAGACACTCCACAACCCTTCTGTCGCTCGAACTATCGGATATGGCCCTTCAGCGTGGCAACGAGACCATTGAGGGAGGTGCACAAGCTCTCTGGATCACGATGATACAATTTCTAAGCCAGTCTATGTCTCTTAAACGGATCAAACTCATAGGTCGCTTTACGACAGATACGAACGAAGCATGGTCAACCTGCGGCGCTGGGGAGGATGGTTCTGTTTGTCCACCGCGTCAGGACGGTTGTCTACTCAGCCGGATTGAACATTTCATCATCCACGGTGGCCTTTGTCCGTTTACGCTCAGGAAGCCTGAGCGGCTGTATGATGTACACATGGATGCCAGCCATAACGAGGGACCTTGGATTCCTGAAAACTCTTGGTCTTGGGAGGAAGATGATACGTGGAGATTCGCCGCGTTCATGATTGAAGGGACTCTGGGGGAAGAGTCGTTCCTCGAGGAACTCCTCAGCGTAGATACTCTCATCCCAGGATGAGAGTAACTGCAACTCTCCTCGCTTTACCTTTGGCACCACCCTTTATATAAGCAAGTAGTAATTTTTTAGAACGAAGTTTCGCGTTCAACTCAATGTAGACTGTAACCTGTTAACTTGGAGCCTTTGTGTCTGGTCCCTGCTTTTCCTAGTTAGCCTTTTACGCAAGAGAACCTCTGTGGATGGAGTGGTCAGGCGTAAGCGCTACAGGCAGTTCATAGAGCCTCAAAACGGTGTCGATTGCAAGGATAAGTTAGAGGATGACTGGCAAGGGTTCAGCAGGACCATCGGGTGGTGGGAGATCACCGAGACCGCCAGGTGAGTGATGATCACGACCATCTAGTGCAGGTCACGTTAGTGCATTTAAGAATGCGGGTGTCAGAAATACAATTAAGCTTAGATTGATTGGTTGACCAATTTCGAGTTTCTACTGTATACTATACATACATTCTACAAGATAGTACCGTAGGCGAAAGCATCAATATGACTGAGACAAAATGGAGAACAAAACAAAACGACAAAAGACAAAAAGTCGGCCAGAGAGCCGCACGCTTTTCGTAGAGCATCAACTGGTCAAGAAACCGTCCCGTGGATACTCTCTGCATGATTCCGGAGATGCGGCTTATGCTCCAGAGACATCCGACAGACCTTGCACCCGATCCGATCTCCTTTCTTGATGTTGGCCAAATGCTTCCGCTTGAAGTGCTTCGTTAAGTCTCCTGGACTCGCAAATGATTTAGTGCGCTTTTCGAATGATAAATTTCGCTCCCCTAAGCACATGAAGCATATCTTTGGTCGCTTCTCTGTGTACACTGACAACATAGCTGCGTCCAGTGCTTGCTTTTCGGTCTCTGCGGCCGCCAACTGCGGGTCGGCCGGGGTTGAACCCGTTCGCTTGATAGGGGCGCGCCTGGGAGCAGCTCCCCCTTCCTGAAACTTGCAGTAGGCAGCGGTCGCATTGATTGCCGCATTGCGCCGGCAGATTTCCTCCTCCAGAGTGGTCCCTGGAAGCGTTATAACTGTCTCCACTAGGCGCCTTTGAGGTTGAGGCATATCATCGGCTAGGTCTAGGGTAGTCTTTAAGTCCTCGTCGAACTTTAGACCAGAGAGCTGCAACTCGATGTCGCTGACTGACTTCTCTAGGTCCCACTCGTCCCGGAGCTTCTTTAGGAGTGCAATTCTCTGCCTTTGCCTCTCCCTAGCGATATCACTAGTGAGAGCTTTGTAATGGGGTTGCGTTGTGACTGTACCAACAGAGCAGTGTTTTGATTTCTCTCGCCGTGCGACGAGTCGGAGGACACGAGGGGACTGATTGACAGACTGAGATTGCTCAGTCGTCAACTCCTGCGGCCGGCAGGGATCGATCCACCGTAGTAGCCGGCACGCTGCCTCCATGAGGTGGGTCTGAGGCTCGTAACCGCACACTATAGCCCTAGTATCAGCCCCTACCCGCCGCGAGAGATAGTGATCAATGAAGGTGCGCATGTCAGCGTGCTGTAGCATCATGTTCTGGAGCGCATCACTCACGTCCCCTATTCGTCAATCGTTAGCAAAGCTTTATAGGGAAAGGGGAGGTTGCGCTGCACAGGGTACGGACCGCTCTTGTTGAATTTGTTGCCCGCGTTGTACCGGAGACCATATGGGCGGATAATCTGTGGGAAGCACGATAGTACTCCAAGGCCCTCCATCCACCGTAAGAGAGTAGAATACGGGAGCGGCTCGGTAGGCGAGATCTCCCACCCGTAGGGTGTCCGGACGGACTTGCGGAAGATGGGGATGTTGGCCTTTTCTGGCTTTAGAAACAACTGCAGCTGATTGCAGCCTGGCCGGATGTCTAACTTGCTGATAGCCTCGCCAGACGTGAGATTTGGGGCTTGGAACGCTTCATCGTCTATAATCATTCCTAGTAGGGAAACGTGTGGGCTGAGAAGCAAGGACGGGTCGAATATTATCTCAGGGAGAACAAAAGTATTACTAGCTTGTCAGCTTAAACTGTAGAATCCTAGGAGGGAGGGAGGTAGAGTGCAGAGCTTACGCTTCCTTTACGCCAAGAAACTGCTTCGTGAATTCACATGTGAACTCAATTAGAATCCGGTGGGGCCCGCCCTTTGGGTTCCGGAGCAGGCTCACAATAATGTGGCGGTAGCAGAGGTCGAGGATAGCTTGCGGCCGGTTTCCAGAGAAGCCAGCAAGCAGGAGAAATAGCATGATGGCAATGCGCTGCCGGCCATGTGTGTACCTCTTCTTTGTAGTAGTTAGGTTAGTATGAAGAATCATTGACAGAGACTCTACGTCTATAGCTGCCTTTTCGCGCTTCTCTCTTGTAAGCTTGTGCTTCTTTGCTAACTTTCGTAGTTTCTAGACGTTACTTTGTAAACCTTCCTCATGTGGACTTATACGGCAGAGTAGGGTGGAGGTATGACTTACGCGATTTACCATGCGTTTAAAAACTATGTCACCCTCCCCAATCCTTATACCAGTCGCCTTCTCGCAGGCCATCCGAAAGTTCTTGTAGTACGATATAAGGCTACTCTCTGTCTTAATGCCTTTTAGCCTTCTCCCACCCTTTCCACGACGTTGGTTTAGCACCCAGTCGAAGAAGGCCCCAATCATGCGGGGAGTGACGTCTCGCATCGACTGAATAGGGTCCTTTTCGACATATTTACAATACCTATGAGTTAATTGGGTTAGCGATACAAACATAGAGGGACGATAGGTGAAGGTATAAGACTAACCGGTAAAACCGTTGCTCGATTCCGCTAATAAGACAAAGAGTACTGTCTCTATAATCCTCAATCTCATCATTAGAGTCAGAATCATCTTCTTGATGAAGGTAGTACTCTGGCGGGTGGTCTTCAACATCTGTATCAACATCTGTAGTATCAGAGTCGCCGCCCCTAGCATTATCCTCTACATCGCTATCAATATCTGTCGGAATAGTATCGGAGTCGCTATCCACAACGTTATCCTCAACATCGAAGCAGCTCTCGGAGTCTGACACATTGCAGCTAGAGAGGCTTCGTGAGAGCTGGCGACGCCGCATACCATATTAACTCAACGGAGACGACGGCAACGACGGCCTTGGTGTTGAAGAGAAAGTAAGAGATGTTGGAAGGAACCTGCTCCAAAGGAACTGTATTGTGGAAGAGGAAAGAGACAGGAGCGAGCGAGGAGGGTATTAAGTATGGTGGGAAGGAAAGGTAGGGTAGACATAAGGAAAGGCATCGTTAACTTAGTCACAAGGGGCTGGAGGGCAACCATATTTTTGAGGGCCAAAACGGCTGCAAGTCAAAGATGAGAAGCTTCCTGCTTCAAGCTCGCTCTGGTTTTGGTGTTCCTATTAGTCAGCTAGGTCCGGGTCTTGCCGTTTTGCTATCAGGTACGTACCCGAGCGTTAGAGCAGCGTGAGATTTTGGCAACTCGGCTGCACAAAGCAGCTCCAAAACCGGCCGAAAACAGCAGCCAGCTTGCCGCAAGGTAGTTTAAGAGTGCAAAATCTAAAACCTTTAATAACTTATGCGAAATAAATCTGACATGACTAGCGTTTTCATGTATAATAGATAGT
>LNAU01000283.1:0-38732 GCA_001630575.1 Pseudogymnoascus sp. 04NY16 | reverse complement strand
CAAAAAAAAAAAAAAGGAGAGACTACTGCGTACGAATGGTACGCGATGTTCTCACAAGAAACTTGAGGTCTAAGTACTCCAGGTAACCCCGTATACAGATTATGCGGATGATGTACATGTTCGGTACGTATTGGTCCGTTGTTCTATATGTGAGAAAGAACCCTGAAGAGGCGGAGTGCGGGGTACAGTTATGAGATCCATGGTCAAATTCAATACCAAGGAACGATCGAGGGGATCGTGGGAATCGTATCGTGGGAATCGAGAGCAGGAATGAGAGCGAGGTCTCGTGATCAAATGGCGTGATTAGATTAGATTGTGTTGGTCTCGTGTCACGTGATAATATGATTATATGTGCTTAGGTTCTGTCACGTGATTCTAACTAAGACTAATCCAAAGATGTGATTAGATTAGATTGTCCTTCGGTTTTGTATCATGTGATATTTATACCCAGATTAAAACCAAGGACATGATTAGATTAGATTGTCCTTTTGTCTTCTATCACGTCCGTGACATCGGACTGGTTATATGAGGACTATGAGAGAGAGGAGATGAGGAATTCGAGAAAACGACACGTGATGTATATATCACTCACTCACTCTCTCCAGTCTCTTTCCCAGCTTATACACTCAGCTCTAACCAGCCATGATCTTGTAGCCATACATATTATCTTATCTAATCTGATTCATATATACACCTGTATATCCTAATCCAACACTATATACCATCCTCAACTATATATCACTACCCACATATCACCAACCACATCCCCTCCATGCTAAATTGAAAATATAACAACCACGCATCCCCCCATGCTAAATATGAAAACATACTCCCCCCCAGTTACACTCACCACAGCTCCCAGACCTTCCCCGGCACAACAGTCCTCATCACATTCCAATGTCCCACCGCGCTCTTCCTCTGCGTCTCCTCCAACGTCGCCGTATCATTCGCCCTCAACACATCTCCCATATCCTCCAAATCAAACTCCCCCCGCAAAATCTCATGTTTCGGCACAAGATACGCCTTCCGCGCCCCGCTGCGCAGGAAGTCTCGCTCCACAGGCTCGCGGAAGGTAATCGGCGCCTCTGAGCGCGCGCGGCAGAAGAGAACCATGTTGGTGAAGTCCTGGCCCGCGGCGAGGAGCTCGGCAGCTGTGGGCGTGGCGGTCTCGCGGTAGATGCGGCAGGAGGGGAATATGGCGAGGACGGTGCGGATGATGAGGTGGGTGCTTGGCTGGAGGAGGTCGGAGGCGTAATTCTGGAACGGTCAGTACTGGTGGGGGAGGAGGGGTGGAGAAACTGGACTTACGATTGCGATGACGCCGTCGGGTTTTAGAGCGCGGTGGAGGTTGCGCAGGAACTCGTCGGTAAAGAGCGCGATGGGCTCGGCGCCGCCGGTGAAGACATCGTGGATGATGTAGTCGTAGCGCTGGGTGGTGTCGTTGGCCACTTGGGCAGCGTAGTGGACGGCATCGTCGATGACGGCGTGGTGATTGGGTGCCAGGTCGAAGTACTTTACTGCGAACTCCAGGACGACGGGATCGATCTCGACGATCGTCGTGTTAATACCGTGGGCCATGAGGGCACCAGGACTGGTGCCAATGCCAGCGCCGCTATACGAATGTTAGTCTGGTGAACAGATTCAGGGTGAAAAATGCTTACATGACTAGAGCTTGTGCCTCACTATCAGGGACAGAAACGGGCGCTTCAATCAACCGAACCGCCTCCAGCATGGTGAATATAGCATACACAGGCTCGCCAACAACCGGATTGTGGCTCTGGTCCATCGTCCATACTCCCCCCAGCAAGCTGTGATCACACCGCAAGACGCGGAACTGGTTGCTGATACTCTCCAGAACAGAGATATAGCCAGTATTCGAGTCCTGGCGAGCGATGAGCCTATAGCCCTCAGCTTGCAGACTCGAGTTCAGGGCCTGCGTTGCCCAGGGGGTCTGGGCGTGTGCATTGAAGACGGCAGTGTGCAGCAGAGCTGGCACTGCGTATAGCAGCAGCTTTGACGGCGCGAGGAGGGCGTAGGACGCCGCGAGCTGGACCTGCCAGGATACGCGTGACAGGAGTACAGACTTGTAGCTGGTGCTCTGGATAACATTCGCAGACCAGGCTGATGTTATCTTCAGGAAGACGAAAGATGCTATTCCTGGCACCGACTGCCACTTCCCCGTGATTCCGAACTCCTCCAATACTAACCCCACAGCTGATGCTGAGAATAGAAGAAGCGGCGCCACAGTCAACAACTCTGTAATAAGCGGCCCATATGTAGCACCAAACGTATTACTGTAGTTGAAGAGGAAGTATTGGACCGCCGGGATGTAGAATGCAATCAACGGCAGCAGATCAATCAGCCTCCATCGCACATTCCTCCTCAGCCAAAAGCTCCCCGACCACCCCAGGAAACACGCAACATTAACAAGCTTATCGTGCCATATCGATGCCGGGATCGCGCCGTACACAGGCGACAGCGTAAGCTGCGAAACCGACGAAGACGCCGCCGCCAGGGCGAGTATCACCACAGCCCTGACGGTGGTCCCAGCCCAGTCAACGGCATGATTGAAGAAAGTCTCCTCCTTCGCCTTCCTGGCCAGTTCCTTCAGCTCTTTCTCAAAGTTCTCTTGCGTCAGCGGCGGGCTGGCATTGCTGACGTTCGCCTCGCGCTTTTGCGACTTTGGCTTGGCCATGGTCTGGTGGTTTTTTGTACGGGACACGTATTTGGGATTTTGACGGGATGCCACGCTTGACCAGCTGGTGATGCGCCCGATTGACCACTTTCCTCACTCTTTCAAACTTTAGGGTATATTTTCTTCAGCTGTAATCCATGTTACGTATAGCTTGTATGAAGCTATCGCAATATATGTTCGATTCTAGAGATTCTGAAACATTTCGGCAGAATGTACGTAGCAATGTCGTCGATGAAACGAGCGCTTTGGCTCTCGGACCGGTGGCCGGAACGGTTATTCAGTGACCGTTCTTTTATAAATGTGATGATATATTATTCACCGGCGCTCTTTCTACTTTCGTGTCATTCACAGACTAATAATATATGCTCTTGCCTTTAAGTTGGCTATAGACTCTACATAATTAAATTGGTTGCAAGACAGGGTAATTATTTCTATCGCTCGTCCATTACATGTTAAACCCAGCGTTGCTCTCTGCCACCCAAGAGGCGTTAAGAATAATATTCTTTTAATCGGCTCCTGTCAATTATATTTACGTGTAACTAATATATCCATAGGGCTTCAACGCAAAAATAACCATTTAACTTGCCTCGGTATACACAGCAGTGTTACTGAGGGCCTCAGCAGGAAGCCAATGCCCAGCAACCGTATTGTTATACGAGAGCTGAGCAAGTGCAAACGTATGAAGCTGGGACACCAAAATGGTGGACTCCATGGGCACCACGCGATGCACCATGGCATTCTGAGTAAGCATGGAAATGTACTCCTCGCCAGTAATCTTCGTTACAGCCTCATCAAAAGTCACGAGAATCAGAGCATCGGGCGAGTTAGTGCTGAGAAGCGACGTCGACAAAAGCCACAAAGCCGGGCCGCCTGCAACGGTTGACGCGTCGGCGATATGCAACAAACCAGCATTGGTGCCCAGATATGGCTTCTTAAGCTTAAAGAATCGCATCTCGCCAGTGGATGCGATGTGGCCAAAGGAACCAGAGCCGCCGGTTGCATTGCCGGCGAGACTGAACCAGACTCCATTCATGGGACCGTGGGCAGTGGTCATTCCGACTGGCGTGCTGCCGACGTTTGGCGGAATCGGCAGCTGAGATGTCTCGCCACTGGTGGCATTGATACGCATGATCGACGACTCTGAGTCTTGCGTGACATAGATTAACTTGGTGGCTGGCTCTTCTTTGATAAACACAGGGCTTTTGAGGCACGGGTACAGCTTCTTGTCGGTGGAGTCAGAGATTTCTGCTGAGAAGACATAGTACTGGCCAGTTTGCTTGGACGCATCCTTAAGGCCAGCCCAGACGCGATTGCCAATCTCAAAGATGCAATGCGGGCCGTTTCCTGGCTCCGGGATATCAATGGTCTTGATGATGGACGGGACGGCCGAGAGATTCTGTCCTGGATCGACAAGCACCAACTTGTTTTCCCACTGTAACGATAGCCACATCTTCCCAGGGTATACCTCCGAAGGCCACACGCCATGGAGTCCTGACTTGCTGTTTTTTCCCATAGGAAATGATTGGAAAGCGATGGGTTCTTCGGTGATCGGATTCAGCTCGATCTTGATAAGCTGGCTGTCAGACATCTGCGACAGCAGTACAAAATTCGTGCCCGGCACGCGGGCAAACTCGTGAGTCTCAGAGGCAGCCGGCATTAGATACTCGGTGAGGCGACGGCTCACGAGCGAATTTGATGAACTTTGGGACGACACGGTGCCAGCGCTGAACGCCAGCACCACAACGAGCGACTTCAAAACATGAGTTAACATTGTCGGCATTCTCTGCTCAACATTTCTGCCCATAGGCGGGATGTGCTTATATACATTTTGTCTGACTATTTCTGGGTTTGTTCCTTGAGCCAAAGCATTCTGTAATAGGGGGTGGGTGGTGCCCACTGCGTTTTATTAGTTAAAGACACGGCCCGGGCCTATTGCCCACTTAGTTCGCCAACACAACATGGCTGACGCCACGAATGATATACGGACGATCGTTAAACCATGTAAAACCACTTAATGCATCTTGTCTCTCATAGTTATAGATACAGTACAGTGTATGGTATCGCGATGTAAGTTTCCGTATGTACGGAAACTTATTGCGTCGTACTGTATAGCTAGCTGGGTGAGAACCACGTGTAATGATAAAGCCGCTATAGCTAATGTGGCAGTGATCTCAGCATCATTGAAGTAGAGTCTCACTGTCTGCTCTTGGTAGACAAGCCACGCCCAGGGGCTTTAAGATGGGCGTCCGTAATAGGGCGTTGTATTCTGCTGATCCCCGGCACATTGTCCATTGTATCGTATTTCTCACCTAAGCAGGCCATACACTAGTAACTCCTACCTTTCATTCCGTAATATAAGGCTGTGTATGATAGAGTGGCCGCGGGGAATATTACTTGAAAGAAGCATCCGTTGGCAGTGACGTCGTGATAGGTCCACCATCGCCAATGCCTTGTCAACGTGCTAGCAATATGAATTTGAACTCGAATCTTCACTGAAAATCCCACGAAAGTACTGTACAAGATAGGCGTCTTATTTTGTGCAGTTATAGTATTACATATTGCCACAATGTCGCGTCTTATCCCCTACTGTTAAAGCTTCCACCCTGTCTCTCCCGTTCAATCTGCTCGTCGAACTCTCGCTGAGCAACCTCCCTAGCAGACATCTGGCGTCCCTCTGATGCCTGGGCGCTACTGGCCGTATCGGCACCATTACCCCATCCATTTTGAGCAGGGGCATCAGCTCGAGGCTGCCGACTAGACTGTGATGAGGACCCTTGTTGCCGAAGGCGCTCCCAAGCTGATCCGCCCGACGGCATCTCGTCTGTAACTCCCACGCCGCCGGTTGGAGATGCATCATCAAAATATGACGGTTCTTTCTCTGCAGCAGGTGCAGGCTGAGCACGTCTTTGAGGTGCGGCACCTACGGGACGTTGTGCTGGGACTTGTGACTCTCTCGCAGTATCCGCACCTAGAAGTCCCCCGTCCACTGGGCCCTCCTCGTTGCTTGTCCCCCAGTATGAGTCGCTATTGGGGCTGGCGTCATCTCCGATGGCCTGTTCTATTGGCCTCGTTTGATTCCCGTAAGGAGCTGGTGGCACTGGTTGTTGTGAACGGCCCCGCGCTGAACCGGGGGCATTTTCTGCCTTTGACTTGACATGTGCCAAAAAATCCTTTAACCTTGGATCCGCGACCATACCAACTGTCGCCACGGAGGAAGAGTAGACACCAAACACCATTGTCCCAACAAGCATCCCAACAGTGCTATATGCAGACACCCTCGCTACGTGCCAAAAAGGAATGGCCTCCACGCCCGTCACCAAGGCGAGTCTAGCAGATGGAAAGACTTTGGGGTTGAACGTCTCGGGATTGGGCTTGACGAATGGAAATTTGAACGACGGTGCTGTTCTGTACGCTTGCATCATCCCACCAGCAAACCCAGCGACGGGTCCATATGAGAATAACGACAAATGTTTCGCTGCCCAATATGCCAAGGCGGAAGCTTCCTCTTCTGTTGGCGGCCTTCCGAGGGTTTTCTGAGCACTGACGATGGCTTGGTCGACGGATGAAGCTACCTTCGCATCGTTGAGCCCTAGAATCCGCGCCCCTATGAATGGCCTTGGGAGGTATGTCCCTTCAAACCTTCTCAGGTTCGGAGGCTCCTTGAATTCGTCATAGCGATCGCTGTCGGATTGGGGAGTAGCGTCTTGGAATCCCCGGTCGGGTTTGGGGTTATCGCTGTCGTTGTATACCATTGCGGGCTAATGGAGTCGTAAAGCTCCAGGTAGACGTGGTGTTCCGGTAGTTGATGCAATGTAGCAAGGCCTGAAGGTTTGTATGGGAGCGCGAACTGTCGACTTGGGAGGTTTGGTGGGATAGAATAAGTTCTGAAGCTCCAACCGGCGGGTAAAACTGGAGACAGCGGAGATACTGACGTAGCCCGATAGCTCAGTCCAGGGTCACCCATAATCGCGCTAACACTTTTCGGTAGCAACTACAGCTCCCTTGAGATTATTATAGCTTACCATGACAATTATAAGGTTTTTAAGATGTACGATATCGAAGAAAGGCCTCTAAGTTGGTACCTGGGAAATGAGGAGTTTTGGTTATGAAATTACATGATAAATCTGTGGGGGCTATCTGTGTGTATTGTGGCATATGGGAAGACTGCAACAAAGTAATTTATAATTTATACATATGCATTGGGCTTCCTCTTAAACCTGAAACTAATGGGTATATCTGCTTTACTAAAAAAAAATCCAGACCGCACATACCAATGTACACTGTCATTATATGATTTACAGCAGCCGCATTGCCAGATGCTGCCCATTGCTGATCCATGGTCAACCTGACTCACCTGTACGGCTCCTGTTCCCTCGTCCTGTTGGGAGAACCGCCCTTTGCTATCCGTCCAGTAACACGGTCGACCACCCTGTCAACGCGCTTGGCCACTGCAGTTCCGGCCCCTACCAACACGCGGCTAAACATGAATAGTGCAACGAATGACAGGACCATGACGACAGCAAACGTAACCCAGTACGTTTTGACTGTATACACGCCGTCCAGTTCCTTGATTTGCACCGAGAAATAGCTAGTCATGAGACTGACGGGGAGAAATAGCACGCCTAGTTTCGAAAGCAGTGTCGCGCTCGAATTAAGCTTCGCTGTAGCCATCGAGTCCTTTTGGGTTGTGATGTTGAAGTACTATTGCAAGTTAATACAGCGGAAGATGAAACAAACAGGGAAATCATGCTAGACTTACTGTATTTTGCAGTCCATCTATCTCGCCGATCGCCTCATCCACATAATTAAGTACGAGAAATTTGATGTTGTCCCGCAAACGTTCGAAGCGATGGCGTGCAGTTTGAACCACCAAGACACGCTCGTCAATGCGACCATGTGAAGGTTCCTTTTCCTTGTCTTCTTCGTATTTTAGTATTCGAGAGATCAAATTTTCATAGCCACTAAATAAATGCTGATTTGACCGCAGTAGTTTTCCAACCTCATAGAGTTTTGGGATGATCTCTTTTGCGAGTGCATCAGGCTGATTTTCGCCCTATTAAAATTAGCTCTACCCAGAAATTGTACTCGGGCTAATGACATACTAGGCCGGCCATAATCTTCTGGCGCTGTTTGTGTCGTTAGTGAGGGAAGTTAAGTTTAGATTCGCAAACTTACGAGTTTCTCTATGTTCCCCTGAAGAACCATCAACAGCGTATAGGTCGCCGTCCAATCGTCGAACAGATAATAGAATAAATTACTGGCACCTTCAACACCAGTGAGTTCCGAAGTGTCATTGGACTCCGCAGGTTGTCGCAGAGAGATGAGCTCAACGCCGTCAGCTGACCCAATTGCCGAAAGCTGACTTAAAACACTCAACGTGTTCTTGCGAACTGTTTCGATATATTTCGAGACCACCCCTTTGGGCGTTGGATTTTCATGGAACGAAATAACAGTGGCTGCTTTGGATCAGCGATAACTCGAAACAGAAACATATAGAGAAGCAAACCGTCATGACAGAGGACAAGCCAAGACCACAATCTCTCTGGTTCAATTATTCCGGAGTCGCTCTCTATAGGATGCATCCAATTGGCACCTATGCAGATAACTTTGAAAAATGTTAGAGGGGTACATAGACATAACGATCTCCAGCACATAGACTGTACCCACATTTGTCTCCGATATCAATTGACTGGTAGCTTGAGAAATTTGCCGCAATTTTAAAGAAGTTTGTGGTTTTCGGCTTCCCTACTTTCAAAGCGTCGAGGTGGATGGGGCGAGCAGGAGGCGCCTTTTCGATGTCGGCGCTAGGAGAGTCGAGCTGGCTTTGAGGCGTCCAGTTCTCCGCAGGAGCTTCTCTCGAACTCGGTGGAGGAGTGGTGAGTAGTAGGGCTACAAGCCTCTTGCTGAAGCCATACCGATCACCAATAGCCTTTACAACATCAGGTTGCGAGTCCGGTGCCCAAATATTTCTGGGGATATCAGTGATTTGCCAGCGAACCGTGACGGCGTGGTTGACACTTACATCCACCGTGTTGGAGCTCCTTTGGTCCTGGGCGCAGCACCCTCTGTCATAAGTGTCTTGAAACCACTTGGCGGAACGTTGGAAGCAATCCTAGACATGCGTGACCCGAAGTCTACAACAAAATTCTTCGCATCTCTTTTCGCGGCCCACTCACGCGCGTCCCTGTAGACACGAGCGTCGTCGTAATCAACGAACAAATCGAAAGTTGACATGTCTTTTGTATGGAGTCTCGCTCCCAGTGCTAGAAATTATGAAAATTAAAGTCGTGAGGTCGTTCTGGCATGATGAATTATAAATATATAAGAGAAGGCGCTGGGGGGGGGTGGAGGGGGCGGTTGGACACAAGGCTGCGGCTCCCAGCTCCTTCATCGTCAGGAAGCGCCTGGATGGATAAGACAGGGGTTGTTGTGGGCAATGGCGGTGGTACGGGCGTGGTACGGGTGGGTAGAGTGACCAACGCCAGGCTCAGCTCAGGCCGACGGGGCGCTTGATCACTCGCTTGACCACTCGACGCGCTCCCGCACGTCACGGCCCTGGTTACCTTGCAAGGGACCCCTGCACACCGTGTTTTCCATATATCACGTGCAGACATGTGCTCAACCAACCTATCTGCTTAGTCATCTCCGTTCCTGTTAGTTATCTTATCTGTGATCCATCTGTACGTCACTAATGAATGCCCTTTGAAGCTCTGAGCTGAGCTTGGAGTCCAACGAAGCTCCCCTCACACGCGCATGTAACGCTCATTGAACTGCCGACGCGCAATGGTATATACTCTCAATGGTAAGGCGTGACATCTAACAGTCGGGAGATTGATGCCTTGGCTGAAAATGCCCAATAATCTATCTAACACTTCATAGGACTTAATATTGAGACCCATCAGACTCGCGTCGTCCAGGTCCGCGAGGAAAGCCTATCTTAACACGGCACTATTTCTAGCAACCTCTGCTACGCTATTTGGCCTGGCCGTCGTCGCTTATGTCCTATTCTATGCGAATTATATTCCAAAGATTGGAATTGAGCGGGAGGTCCATCTTCAATATGGGTATGTGCCAGCTCCACCTGGCTCCCCAAACACACTTCAGGACTGATACAGCGGTCTAGGGGCGATGCATCCAGCCCTTATGGGCTTGTATCTCTAGATAATTCTGTTATGCCACAACAGGCGTACGATATACTGGTCGAAATTGATCTCCCAACATCACCAGCAAACAGCGAGCTTGGGAATTTCATGGTGGACATGGTAATGTTATCGTCTGAATACAAGGACTCAAGCCGACCTGGGACATCGACAAGCCGGCCATCTGATCTCCATAGCTGGATACCAGCTGGGTCTATCTTATTCTCATCTCGACGCCCTGCCATTCTCACGTTCCGATCTGATGTCGTGAGCCTCGGTAAACAACTCGCTGGCCTTCCACTATATATCCTGGGCTGGCATCGTGAGTCCGAAAGGCTGCGGATTCCGATGGCCGAAGGGATCGTCTTTGAAAAGGGGCATAAGAATGCACCGAGGAAGGTGTACCTTGATATACAGTGTCGCCATCAACAGGCCCTTCAAGTTTACAGCATGCGTCTGCTACTGCGGGCAAAGTTCTCGGGCCTTAGGTGGCTTATGTACAACCATCGGATCTTCTCTTTTGTGGTATTCACAACCGCATTCTGGGCTGCAGAAGTCTTTTTTGCTCTAGTGGCCTGGATTCTATTGCAATCAACATTCAATGCCACCGAGGATCAAACTTCAGTCGTGGAACAAAAACTGCAGGGTGGCAGCTCAAAAGTCAAGCCTGAGCCCTTCGACGATGATATTCTTCATACGGATGACTCAGATGTATATGATGGGCCACGAAGGTATTCGAAATATGACAGATGGGCACCTGTGCGACACGAACCACAGATAAAGAAGGAAGATGACGAGAAGAAAACCCTATTTTCAGTCGACGCTCGCGTTTATCCTAAAACAGAGGAGGCTGATGATGAGTCTGATGAGCCAACCTATACGAGTGGCATGTTCAAGGAGGGAAGGTCAGCTTCTAGGGTTGAGACAAGCTTCAGCGAAAGCAAGGGTGGGGCTGCGGCCACAGCAGCTCAGAGAAGGAGGTCCAGAACCGCAAGGGAACCTAGTCCAGAATATTGATGTCAGAGTTGATTGTGGCGAGGCTGGCGTTGATTCATTATACCCCAACTATTCCAATAATATTTTGTACAATTAGCATAACCAATGAAATTAATAACGGACAAACATACTGTGCCAGGTGCGAAATTATCGAACAGTTTTATACATTCTACAGACCCTATCCTTTACGCCGCAAACCAAGTATATCTGAAAGCTTCACTTCTCCTTTGCCACCCCATCCCGCAGCGCCACTCTCTACCTCTGGCCTGACTTGAACATACCACGACCATGCTCTCGTATCTAGCTCGTCAGCGCCAATATGCTCGACCCATGAACCAAACAGAAGTTCCAACGCCCCAAATAGAAGTCCTAGGTTTCGCTCTTTCTCTCTCTCCAAGGCAACCCCAGTTTTTTTCTTGGTGGTTGAATCCCCAGATGGTGCAAAGGCTTTCATGATATATGACCTAGCGCCGTCAGGCTGATGAATCGGCAAACCAGCACCTATGCTTCCTCCAGAAGAATTTGTAGACCTCATAGCCTCAAGATCTAAGCCCCATAGCGCTTCGTTTCCAATGGTTCCTGCGACACGAAGACGCTGCGAGAGTGCGTCATGACACACTTGTGTCATCAGCTTCCATCGATCAGTTCCAAGCATAATCCCACCATACCATCGCGTAACTACCACGAGAATACCAACGAGATCCATAGATTGCAAGATCCCAAGGATGTGACGGCCTCCACCGCTCTCACCATCGTCATGACATTCTTCTATGATACCGCCATGGTCGCCTTGTACGCGCCATGCCGTGATGTTATGACTCGCATCTCGCAGCTCGGGGTTGCCCGATATGAGTTCCTGCTTCAGAGACCTAGCGTCGGAAGGCGACTTTATCCCAATAGCTCGGGCACTAAAGGTTGACTTTTTGAGAGTAACGCTTTGGGATACAGCCCAGCGTGAGCCATCCATAGTGGCATTATCTCTTTCATCAGGGGCGGCATTTGTGGAATCAGGGCCTTCACCAGACCCTGGGATCTCTACCCCACTGTTTGCTGCCGAGCTCTCTTGATTGCTGTTACTTCCACCGGAATCTCCTACATAGTACCCATCCCGTTTCAAAACCTGTACTTCCCGTCCCATAACCCTCACTTTGGGCTGTCCCTGTCCCCATCCATCATCTTCAGCGCTAGTACCTTTCGTAATTCCAATGCTGACTGCCTTACTCCTCGAGTTGGCGCTGACAACCGCTTGTGCGAGGCTCAGTCTGCTTGATAGTGGTTGCTCTGGTTTGGTAAACTTCAACAGCGCGACTGCGAACGCTAGAACCAGTGGCGCACGGTTGGTCACTATGGTCGTTTTGCTGATCTCCTCTTCATCAGATGAAGGAGCGGGAAGCTCGAGCTTTGCCTCGAGCTCTTCTGGAGTTTGCGGCTCATGATCGAGCTCATATGCGGATTTATTGCGCTTTGCTTGGGTAGAGAGGAGGCCCTCGGGCGCCGCACGTTTCTTGGACGGATCTTTGATGCTATTTTTAGCCGCTGTATGTAACTGCTTCGCTGCTTTATCGTCACCGATGGCCTCTGTCACCTGTGCGAGATCACATTTCGCAATATCGGCAATGCTAGGACAAAGTTAGTAAATAGCCAGTGTTTATGTGCATCACATGGCTCAGTACCTCCGGATATTGGCGGCTTGCAAGGACTTGACGCGTCCCATGGCAGCCATCATAGGCACCTTATTACGACCGGTGGTCATAAGCCGTAGTAGGTCCCGAAGATCTTCTTGAGACGCCATAACGGGAGATGCTTGGATTGTACAAGTGTAAACTACGTATAATCCTCCCGTTTGAAGTTCTTTGAAGTTCCAACGATCACCAGTCCAGCTGACCTGACTGATAAGATAACACACGTACTGAGCACTCTTCTGCCTTGTCTGAACTATAAGATGGTATGCTTTACTATTACATACTATTACCACTGAAGTGCCTCGTACTATACAGTTCGGACTTGGAGTAGTTGCTGTTAATTATATTTATCACAGTATCATCACAATGACCAACAAACCCAGCCCACTACAAGATCTGGGTCAGGTATATCACGTGCAACATTTATCAGCCTTCTTTCATCACCACGTAAAAGACTTTAACTATTATTCCGTACATCTAGGACCTGCAAACATATTCCGTGCCACATCGCTATAGAAGTCCATTTCCGTCTCATTATTCCGCTGCAATCCTCGCCAACAGGTCATTCACCCACGGCGGAAGGCGGTACTTGAGAAATCCGGCGTACATCGTTAAATCCTTTGCTTTCCGCTTCAAGTCCTCAATCATGTGGCGCCGAGTGCCATCATTGCTGTTGTATTGAGAGTTTGCAAGTCGGGACCGCTGTTCCTCACAGCTGCGGCCAGTCCACATAATGAGATTCGGAATGTTTCTCGTGATGGTTTCTGGGAACGCCGCGTACTTGCCCGCAAACTGGCGGATGATATTCGAATCTCCATGTGCCTCGAGGGGGAGTATCTGGAGACTCGCAATAATCTATATTGTCAGCATCGATCTGTACATTTAATACTGGGTTGACAACTTACATCGAGAGCGCCTGTCCAATTCTGCGCCTCCACTTTACTCTTCGCTTCATTCATTCTCAGAAGAACGCGACACGTTTCTTTGTTGATCGGGGTGATCTTCTCATGGTACATTGGCTTGCCATTGTAGATGGCTGTGATAGTCTGTGCAAGTTTAACAGGATCTTCCACGGATGTTAGACTTAGGCTACCACGTTGACCCGGGATGCCCTGATCTGGACCAGGTCGGAACGATGGTAGAGACGATTTTTCTTCGCCAATTTCGACAGCCACAGCCTCACTTAGGGCTCTGTTGGTGATGGTAATAACATTGTCGTACTCTCCGGCCAGATCATACAACAAAACAGCATCTGTAACTCTTCCACTATCATCTGCAATGCTAGCGGCTTGCATGATGACGGTACGCATAAAATCATCAGTATCGACCAAGTGAAGAAGATTCATTCGCTCTTCAATAGCACCCGTAATTCGTTGGCCGTCCAATCGCATATCTCCTAATAATTTGGCAAACTCTCGACTCTCCAAGACAAGGCCGCGGAGGCTTTCATGGCACGCTAATACTTGTTGGCTCCCGATGCCGCCTGGTAGATCGCCATTTAGGCAGATCAGTGTGAGGTAATCGACAGCTGCCGTAACATTTGCTGCACGGAAATCTCTCGTGTACCACCCGATCATTTGAGCGAAGTTAATTTGGGGCCGGTCAGTGACGCTGGTTGTAAGTAATCGGCCTTCCGATGCGATAGGATCCGAGACATTAAGCAAGCCATAGTAACCCAGACCTATTGCGAAGTGTAGAGCGGCTGCGTAATCCATCTCGTACAGGGATTGAATGGCGTACTCGAAACGGCCACAGATAATCTGAAGATAAAAGTAAACTCCGGAGGATGCCTTCTGTTCAACTGGGCCCTTGGCAGCAAGAAGGTCCCCGAGATCCTTCACCGACTTTTGAACATTCGTAAGAGTGAATACATCGCCGGCATGCTCCTCTGCAAGGTTGACCTCCCTTGCAACCACGAAGTGCAGCCAGGCCCAGTCCATTAGATCCTGATGGAGACCCGCAAATGTCATTTCTGTGAGTCCACATCTTCCGATGACCTTGTAGCATGACATGCGGAACGGATCAACCGAATTCTCGGGGGCAATCCGAAATCTCTGGCCGTATTCATTGTTGATTCGGTTGTGCATATCAGGTGGAAGGCGTCTGTCTGCGTTGCCGTTGTACTCGGAGATGTAATGTGGAAAGTAGCGGTCGATTGCACGGAAAGCGTTTTTATTCGCATGTACATAGTCTGCGGCTTCTTGGACGTGACCAGTGCGTAACAAATAGAAGATAATTGCCCACACTGCCTCGCCATCCAAAGTTTGTAGGCCAGTGCTATCTGGAGCTAGGTCTTTGCGTGATGCTCGTAGTCGGACGTACGCCTTCACTTTGCTCAGGACATTTGGAATACCGCCAAGATTGGCTTCCCTGGGGTTCTTAGCAAGCAAGACTTCCATTGTTTGAAAGCACTGCTTCTCCAGGTGACGAGCAGTTCCTCTCAATATCCTCTTCCTTAGGTCAATTGCGGCCACAGAATTTGGGGCCTCATCGGTCCAAGCACTGGCAAACTGGCGCTCCTTTACCACATTAGGCTCAGAAAAATTTCGTAGATCCGGATGCTCTCCGACAATCTCGACGACTGCTTTATAGGCATTCAGAACCTGCTCGGTATGGTCGCCGGGGTTTTGAGCTTCTACTGCTCCGAATTCGTGCAGTAGTGGGTAGGCACTCTTGTGCAACCTTGATTCGTTAAGATGGTTGATCTTCTCAGCAAACTTGATTTCTTTCTCTCTCAGCAGACGACCCGACGGCATTGAAGAAGTTGTATATGCTGGGGCCTTGCCATCCGAATCTGTGGCCAGTGACTTCTGTAATGAACCGACAGGGCCGACAGTACCAATGACTGATCTTTGCATAGACTGTCTCTGATAAGCACTACCGCTCAAACTGTCAACGTTTCGGTTTTCTTCGGAGCGTGTGCTTTTGTTTCGCCGAGAACGCCCAAACCCACCACTGCCATTTGTAGTCGATTCTCCGTTCTTCGTCGCTCGTTCCTCTGCTCTTGATTTGATTCCAAAGTGTTGGTAAATGCGATTCCTTTGCGAGTCCCACTCCATTGACGCATTTTCCTCCAGGAACCTATCAAAGTCGCGTGCGGATCTAGAAAGCCCTTCAGCTATCATGCTCAAAGTTGTTTGGGTCTGGAGTTTCGTAATATAACTGTCCACGTCCGTATCAGCGTCGGCTGGTTGAGGGGCCCAGTCCTGACGCTTTGCCTGAGAGTCGAATTGGCTTAGATCTCGAACGGCTGAGCCAGGCTCCACACCCGATGCGGCCAGAAGATAATGAGCCCTCCCATCGGCCCCGTTTGTCATAGATGGCGGAGCAAGCCTCTTGATGCGATCTCTCAAATCGCCGAGCCCAAGCTGTAAGCTTGGGAGTTCTTCAAGGCTGTTATCGCCATGTGTTCTCTTGCGACTCTTCTGTAATAGGGTGTCGAAATAAGCTCCGGTTTGTTGGTTTGGGCCTTGGGATTGCCGTCCACTATCGGTTGGCTGCTGGGTATTCAAAGCTCCATTGGTATTTTGCTGGCCGCCGGTATTTAATGTGGAACCAAACAAAGACTGTGTTGCTTGTGGCTGTGACTGGCCCGCGGTTGTAGATCCAAACAGAGATGATGTAGGTTGTTGCGCTTGCTGGGGGTTGCCAAAGGGGCTTGAGGCAGGTTGAGCTGGTTTGGGCGCATCAAGTCCGCTGAAGAAATTGGTTCCTTGCGAAGGAGCAGGCTGGTTCGCTGAACTCGCAGTTTGACCGAATAAAGACATGTCCACTACGGCTACTCTTGAGAGCTGTAGCCCTCAGGACAGATGCGCAGGATGTTTGTGAAGTTCGGGTGAGGGAAGTGCGTTTCGTTTGCTCTAAAGCTTTTCTGGTCGTCAACTTTGTTTATACAGTCGCGCCGCCCAATAAGTTATGCCCCAGGCACCAAATTCCAGCCTGGGAGAGAGCCAGGGTTCTTCTATCCTTTATGCCTATAGATCCACTCCTAGACTTCAAAATGACGGCGGGTTATAAACTACGATATCATCTGAAGATGTTTGACTTCTATATTGTATTAAATATAGTGCTGCGCACAATTAATTCAATTGAGGTTTCTGGCGACCAACTGTCATAGCCTGTAGTGTAATTAAGCTTAAGTGTAGCTTATCCGATTAGGCCTCTAATGAGTCCATCAGGTTCCGTCGAGAACCCCCTCTCATAACACCTGCTCTACTCGTAGCTTCCAACGTATCGCCGACGCACTCCCTCAATCCAGTCAATCCTTTTGGCATCAACCATGAGGCTCTCCGCCCTCCTGGTGCTTTGTACGTCTGCGATTGTCGCTCATGGTCAAAGCGATACCGATCATCCATCTTCGACAATTGTGTCCATTCAACCCATCGAAGCCTCCACATCCTCAATCGACTCCCTTGCGCAGATACAATACGACCCGACCACCCTCGAAGCTGTGATTGCCTCATACGATGCTCCCGATGTAGCACCAGGTGCTGGTCTGGCTCGAGTGGGAATTTACGACAAGGCCGCGAACGCATGGGCGTCCTCGACTTCTATTTTGTCTCTGGAAAACTTCACAAAGGGATATGCGCCGGTCATAACGCTTTCTCTTGGTCCAGACGGCGACGTTATTGGAGTTAGCTGCAAGAGCGAAAAGATAGATGCAGGGCATACGAGGGATTTTGGTCCAAAGGTGACGGTTAGGAGGACGGCTGGTGGGAAAAAGCCAAATCTCAACAGGCCGATTGCACTATCGAAGGAGGGCAAGGTTGAGGAAGAAGAACCCGAGAAGACATTCCTTCAAAAGTAAGTTTGTTCGACCAGTTGTCGTAAAGCCACTTCGCTAATATTTTTGCCAGATACTGGATGTTCGGGATGGGTATCCTCCTGGTACTTGTGTTGAGCGGCGGGGGAGATAAATAGGCACATTAGACGCTGGATTGAGAGAGTTTTATAAGCGATATTCAATGTGATTCCTGCTCTGGAAAATAATAACCCGAGTTTAAGTAGAGCAACATTTGCTGCCTGTGGGTGAAATGCTCGAGTCAGTACGCGAAGTTATTGATGTATTTAACAACTAATTAGACTACTCTTAGACATCACAATAGCATCTTCAGGGGACAAATAATTCTAGGATTTCTGGTGCATGAGCATAACAGCTTCATCGCCCAGCTTTAGGAACGTTGTAAGAACTTCTCCTATGCTCACTACTTAACAACTTAGTTTACACCTCACCGTGCTATCTCACAAGCTCCGAATGGACGCCATTGTCAACAATTTGAGAACTCGAGGCAGTACCATTGATTCCTTGCCCATTCTGACCGAGTCTCTCCAGTGCGGCGTGATACTAGAAACTGTTAGCATGTTGTATCAACCTAACTAGGGATCACGGCTTCAACCGTACTCCCGCTCCTTTCGTGAGAAGTCCATACCTTAAAGCCAAAGTTCAACAACAGAGCAACCAGCAAGGCAAAGCTGACAACCAACGGGCCTACAAAATTGTCGAAGTCCTTTCCACTCCGCGCGATGATCATGTTGCGTCGGACGAAATGGATGTAGTAACCCCAAAATCCAGCAAAGGCTGCGATAATGATGTAGGCAATACCCATGTACTCTGCAAGCTTATTTTCGCCCGCAGCTGAATAGAGGCTTACAGCGAGAGCACCCAGTAATATACAAATGTGCTGCCATTTCAAGAACGTCCGTTCGTTTGCGAGCCACACCTTTGGCTCCACTTGTAATGGGCCTGAATCTTTGATTAGGACTCCGGGTTTGGTGACTCCGGGAGGTAGGGCCGCTTTATGCTGCCTGCGCGATTGTGCATATCTTGAGAGCGAGAAAGAAGGGAATACAGATGATGTGGTACCATATCCACCACTGATAGTCCCAATGTCTTGGTCTCCACTGTCATTATCCTGGGCTCTCCCCTTTCCTTTCCCCTTGCTGGCGGCATCAGCCATGGCCCGAGATTTTGTAGCTGCCTCTAAAGCGAGTCTGTCCGTCATATATGATTTGCCCAAGGGTGATCCTACGGCCGCCTTATAACTATCTTTTCGGTTGCTGGCCGAGGCCATGTAGCTTCCCACAAGTAGTTCACCTTCAGCCTTTTGCGCCTTCGCCAGCTCTTCTTCTGCAAAGGCGTCATGCGGATCCTTTCGAATATCCGTCTCCACGTCACTTAGCCAGAAGGGAAGGCTGTTCACATAATCCTCGAACAAGGATGCAACGCCATGCACGAACTTCGAGAAGCGTGGCGCCTTGTGTACGAGATGCGAAGCCATCAAGTCCTCGACCCATTGGGGGGATTTTTTCCCGGAATTTTCCTTGACCTTTATTTCGAGAACAGCGTATGGAAATCTAGATATTTCACCCTGGTTGACGTTTGGAAACGGGAATTCCATCTGTGTGTTATCAATATCGGTTCGATGCCAGCTGTCTGGGTTTCGGCACGGTCGATCAGGGTCTAGAGAATCCTCCCGAATGAAAGCTAATTCGGTATCAATGGAAATCCTCACCCGATCATCCAACGGTTTTTGAAACGCCGTACGAGTGTAATTGGCTCTCACTACCGGATGGAGGTTTCGCTCTTTGATAAATTCTTGGATCTCGTTCACGGATCGCTGATAATCGGCTACCTTCTCTTCTGGTTGGCCTTGTCTTTCAAGCTTCTCCACATGCTTCCCCATCTTATATTCGCCAGTGATGAAAGGCTGGACATATTTCTCCTTGATCGGGAAGCGCTTTTCCTCACTATTCCCATCATCGTAGATCGTCTTCTGTTCAAGTAACAGCTCTGGCTTGTCGGTCAATTTGCCATACCAGCGAACCCGGAGCGAAGAGGCATCAACGGTTCCGTCTACCTTCTGTGAATATAAACCGAACTGAGAGTTGTCGAAATATAAAGATGTGATAGTGGGGTCCCCCTGGGAGGCATCGGCCTGGTTTGCGGACTGCTCACTGTATACAAGCACAGGTAGGCGGCGTAGGATGTATGTTTTGACCTCCAAAAGATTATCAGGGTGGACCCAAACTTTGAAAATGTGTTAGTATTTCGGATTCAAATTCAAATGGCTTCGGGAAACTTACATTTGTATGCCATATACTTCTCGCGGTTCTGGGGATGTGGTTGCGGTGGCATGTCTGCAGTCGACGCGGTTGTTTTGTCCCCAATATTAGGCAGTCCTTTATCCGCCCTGTCCTCAAGGTTTTGCCGAACAATAAAATACATTACCGACAATTTGTTGATCATGGGAGTGTATGCTTGCTCTGAGTTGAAAGGCCTCTTTGATAGGTTGATTTGCAGCATTGGGCGGACTTTATATTTGTTCCCTCTTTTCCGGTCGTGTTTTTTAACAATCTTTAAGAACCCAGTGTAGTTCAAAGCGCTGTACTTTTTGAGTTGGTTGGCCTCATTGGTAATGCTATCTAGTTCATTTTTGATCTCCTTGAACTTGGCAATGTCGGCGGTATCGGCACCCTGGGGTGCCAAATCTTTCAGTCGCTCACTGACATCATTGGCACGCTCCTCGAGCTTTTGGAATGTCGACTCCTGGAAGGCAGCAACCTTTCCGAGCTGCGTATTGAGTATTTCCTCGCAAAATCGAGACTCATCGTCCTCCGTCCACGGCTTGTTGTCACCTCCAGTGCCATCCTCTCTCAAGAGCCGTTTCAACTTTGCATAGTCAAGGTACTGTTCTTTCCACGGCTCGTGAACAGAGTTCGCCAATGTCTGTCCAAACCGCATCTTGATGTCGAGCCTTTGAAAAGAGAGCCTTTCTTGTGGCTCTTATTCCTATGTGACAGGTTTTATGTGTGGGACACGTTCGGATGTCGTCAATTGAGGCTTGTGTCGATTTACGGTAACCAAGTATTATAGCTATCGCGATAAGAGCTGCGTCTGGCCATAGTTTTAGCCGCCACCACGTTGTTCATTGGCCCGGAACGTCACTTGGCAAGCTCCATTGGAGCACGTGTCTGATGTATTGGCTACGACCTATAAGGACCACAATAAAGTGGGTAATTTCTTCTTTTGCTAACTGAGAACTCCAATATTTGCTATATTTGCTATATTTGGAGAAGTTCAGCGATCCTGACAGCTGCATGTGCTACAGAGTAATACTCTTTACTGTGCAGGACTGACTGAGACAAATGCTTGGCATGTTTATCCACGCATAATCCAGGGAATAATAACCAGAGCAATAGGCTACCGAAGTACAGATCATGTGAGAACTCTATGTACAAAACATATCGTATGAAGACGCTATCCATATATTTGGTATACCGCTTGTTGTCAAAGGAGCTGGCCTGGGATTAGATGTACTATCTCTTCGAGAATATGGATGCAAGGAATATATCGTGAGCTATTTTTTTAAGTAATTATTGGCAGAATATATAAAGTTATCTCAGCATATTTATTTGACGTCACTACACTCAAAAACACACGAGTCCCATAAAAGGCATAGCTCATACAACACAGTAATGCAAGAGCCACCAATAATACCACAGCCGTTAGCCATGTCTCGGTGTAATATAATTGAGATCATATCAAAAAAGGACATACGACACATGGTCTAAAGCCTATCGTGTCATTTTGCTCATATTCGCTATATCTATCTACGAAAACTCAAGATACCGCCGCCACCCCTATTTTAAACCGGTCTAGGCGCTGACGCTCAGTCCGGAAGATGACTGTAAAATCTCATGTGCGCTCCGTTTCACGATCCCGCCCGTCACCGGGAGAAGGGACGAATTTTCCAAAAACATATCACACTCCCGTGCACAACTTCTGCCTTCGTTTATTCCCTAGATATTACCGTTAGTTGCCAGGATTCATTGAAAAGATATTGGGTTCACTTACCCAAACGATTAGCGACTGCCCACGACGACAATCACCGGCAGCAAAAATGCCCTCTACATTCGTGCTGTATTTACCAGGGGGCGTCTTGACGTTCTTGCGTGCGTCCTTCTCTATTTCGTCTCCAAGAACACGATCCTCAGGGCCCAGGAAACCCATTGAGAGAAGCACCAACTCAGCTGGGAAGAATTGCTGCGACCCTTCGATCTTCTTCATGTCCCATCCGCCAGTCGCAGACTTGGTCCATTCCACGCGGATAGTATTGATTCCCTTGACAGTTCCATTGCCATCATCAACAAAATCCTCGGACATGACACAGAACTCACGTGGGTCCTTGCCCATGTGTTGCTTTACTTCTGTATGGCCATAGTCAACCCGGTAGATCCTTGGCCACTGGGGCCATGGATTGTCACGGGCACGCTCAGGAGGCGGTTGGGGCAGCAGCTCGAAGTTTGTGACGGACTTAGCACCATGACGGAGTGATGTACCGATGCAGTCATTTCCTGTATCTCCGCCGCCAATAACAACTACATTCTTTCCCTTGGCAGAAATGTATGAGCCGTCATCAAGGTTAGAATCGAGAAGGGATTTGGTATTTTTGTGCAAGAATTGCATAGCAAAGTGAATACCTTCCAGGTTTCGATTCTTTATTGGAAGATCACGCGCAACCGTGGCCCCGGTAGCAATGACAACTGCATCGTTCTCTTTCTTGAGGTCCAAGAGCTCAACATCCTCACCCACAGCGACTCCGGTTTTGAAAATAATGCCTTCGGATGCCATGAAGTCTGTGCGGCGCTTCACAATCATCTTGTCGAGTTTCATATTTGGGATGCCATACATCAGCAGGCCACCGGGTCGGTCTGCACGCTCATAAACAGTCACCAGATGACCGGCTTTGTTGAGCTGGTCGGCGCAGGCAAGACCGGCGGGTCCGGATCCTATAATTGCAACCTTCTTTCCGGTGCGTACCTTGGGTGGTTGAGGCACCATCCAACCCATATCAAACCCTCTATCTATGATAGCACATTCGATAGATTTGATACCGACCGGATCTTCGTTGATACCGAGCACGCAGGCTCCCTCGCACGGTGCTGGGCAAACACGGCCTGTAAACTCAGGGAAGTTGTTTGTCATGATAAGCCTGTTCAAAGCATCCTTCCATTGGTTCTGGAAAACGAGCTCATTCCACTTTGGAATGATGTTCGATATAGGACATCCCGAGTCAGACTGGCAGAAGGGCACACCACAATCCATGCAGCGAGCGGCTTGGTACTTGAGCTCATCCTCATCGAGACGTTTAGAAAGTTCAGCCCAATCACGAGTTCTTGTTTTCGCCGAACGGTACTTTTCCGAGCGCCGTTGGTATTTCATGAATCCCTTTGTTTTATCAAGGACCAAGGACCGTTTTTTCTCTGCGGCAGCATCGCCAACTGTCTCTTCTATATCTTGAAGATCCTGTTTCTTTCCATGTGCATGATTGCCCGAGGTACCTTCACGCGACCCTCGGTCTTCAGCTTTATGCAAGAGAGGTAACTGAAATTCGGCTTGTTTTGCCTCAGCTGCTTTCGCGGCTTCTTCAGCAAGAACTCTCTTATAGTCGACGGGCAGTACTTTTATGAAGCGCTTAAGTGCGCGATTGAAGTCTAGCAGAATGCGGGCGGCGAGTTCAGACCCAGTGTAGTGATGGTGATCTTCTACCAGTCCACGGACAAAAGCTATTTCCGCAGGATCGTCGATGGCAGAAGCTTCAACCATCTCCATATTGAGTTTGGACATGAAGTCTTGGTGTATATCCAAAACGTAAGCAATACCGCCAGACATTCCAGCAGCAAAGTTGCGTCCTGTACTTCCGAGAATGAGAACTCGGCCACCAGTCATGTATTCGCAGCCGTGGTCACCAACGCCCTCAACAACAGCTGTAACACCTGAGTTACGCACTGCGAAGCGCTCTGCAGCCATGCCTCGAAAGAAGACGGATCCGCCTGTGGCACCATAGAGGCAAACATTCCCGACAATCACATTTTCCTCGGCCTTGAAGACAGCTGCCCGGGAAGGATAGATAATCAAGCGACCGCCAGAGAGGCCCTTCCCGACATAGTCGTTGGCATCGCCCTCGAGCTCCAACGTAATCCCAGGGGCAAGGAAAGCACCAAATGACTGCCCGGCAGACCCCTTAATGTTCACGTGAACAGTATCCATCGGTAGGCCCTCCTCGCCATACCGTTTCGACACCTGATAGGATAGCGAAGTCCCCATAGCACGGTCAGTGTTAATGACATCGCACTCGATGCGTGATGGTAGGCCCTTATCTAGCGTCAATTCAGCTTCGGAAATGAGTTTATTATCAAGCCTAACATAAAGGCGGTGATCCTGTTTGCGCACATTGAATGTCGCGACACCAGGGCGTAACTGGTGGGCTGGTGTTAAAATCAACGACAGATCTATGTTGGCTGTTTTGGGAGTCCGTAAGTCATCGCGGACACGGAGGACCTCTGCATGTCCAACCATTTCATTGATCGTTCGGAATCCAAGCTTGGCCATGATGGCACGAAGCTCGTTGGCGATATAGTAGAAGAAATTGATCACATCTTCTGGTGCACCCTTGAATTTCTTACGAAGCTCTGGATCTTGAGTGGCAATGCCGACGGGGCAAGTATTCAGATGACATTTGCGCATGAAAATACACCCCATTGCAATGAGAGGTGTTGTAGCAAATCCCCATTCTTCGGCGCCGAGAAGACAGGCAATAGCGACGTCTCTGCCAGTTCGCAGTTGCCCATCGGTTTGTACAACGACACGTCCCCGAAGGTCATTGAG
Organism: Pseudogymnoascus sp. 04NY16; assembly: GCA_001630575.1. Classification (NCBI taxonomy): domain Eukaryota; kingdom Fungi; phylum Ascomycota; class Leotiomycetes; order Thelebolales; family Thelebolaceae; genus Pseudogymnoascus; species Pseudogymnoascus sp. 04NY16. Next base: position 14,552 of record LNAU01000283.1, on the reverse strand, counting down.
CACTAGAGTCTGATGAGTCTCTGCCAGCCCAAGCTCCCATGGTAAGCCGGCATATTTGATACCAGTCCACCGAGATGCTCCGGTACCACCGTCGTGTCCGGAGATCAAAATATGATCTGCTTTGGCTTTTGCAACCCCTGAAGCAACAATGCCAACCCCGGTTTCAGATACCAGCTTCACCGATACTCTGGCTCGAGGGTTTGAACACTTTAAGTCGTAAATCAGTTGTTTGAGATCTTCGATAGAATAAATATCATGATGGGGTGGCGGGGAGATCAGCCCAACACCAGGTGTAGAATGACGCGTCCGGGCAATTGATTTTGATACCTTGTGGCCAGGAAGCTCGCCACCCTCACCCGGTTTAGCACCTTGGGCCATCTTGATCTGTATCTCGTCTGAGTCCGCAAGGTAATTTGATGTCACACCGAAGCGTCCGGAGGCAACTTGCTTGATCGCGGACCTCATAGTATCGCCGTTCGGCATTTGCTTGGAACGCTCTGGATCTTCTCCGCCTTCACCAGTATTCGATTTGCCACCTAGGCGATTCATCGCAACAGCAAGAGTGGAATGGGACTCCATGGATATGGAGCCATAGGACATGGCGCCTGTGCAAAATCGGCGAACAATTTCGGTCCAAGGCTCGACTTGGTCAATCGGAACTGGAGTACACTCATCGAATTTGAAGTCCAAGAGACCACGGAGCGTGCACGACTTTATCGACTCATACTCGGAAAGCGAATATGCTTCGTAAGACTTGTCGTTTTTTGTTCTTACTGCATCCTGTATATTGGCAATCGATGTAGGATCATTGATATGAGGTTCTCCTCCATCGCGCCAATGGTATTCACCAGACTCTGGTAACCCAGGAATACTAGTTGTCGAGCGCGAAGGAAATCCTTGTTCGTGGAATCTAAAGGCATCTTCGGCAATCAGCTCGAAGGTTATACCGCGGATCCGAGTTGCGGTTCCCTTGAAGCATCTCTCTACGACGCTGTCATCTACACCGAGAGCCTCAAAAATTTGAGCTCCTTTGTAGCTAGCCAATGTGGAAATGCCCATTTTGCTCATGACCTTCAAAATCCCGCCATCTGCGGAGTACTTGTAGTTCCGGATAAGCGTGTCGTCACTCAACTTCTTTCTTATAAGTCCTTCGCGGTTAAGCTTCAGGATGCATTCCATAGCAAGATATGGGTTGATGGCGTCGGCGCCGTATCCGAGGAGAACACACATATGATGGACCTCGCGGGCCTCGGCAGTTTCGATAACAATTGCTGCAAGCGATCTCCATTTATTGTTGACTAGATGATGATGGACCATTCCACAGGCGAGAAGAGCGGAAACGGGTACACGGTCAACAGAAGTGGCCCTGTCGGACAAGATGATAATGCGGTCCTTATTCTCAATCGCTGCCGTTGCTTCGCTGCAGATGTAATCCAGGTGTCTGATATACCCCTGAACCCCTTCCTCTTTCTTGAAGGTGAGATCGATGACTTTGACTGTCCATTGCGGATGTAGCTTAGCGATATCCTTCAAGGCATTTAAGTCAGGGATCGATAGAACTGGCGTGGGGAGAAGTAAACGACTACACTGCGAGGCATCCATTTCAAGGAGGTTACCCTGCGGCCCAACGTAGCACTCCAAGGACATAACAATGGCTTCCCGAATGGGGTCGATTGGCGGATTTGTCACTTGGGCGAATAGTTGTCTAAAATATTCGTAAAGTAGACGCGGAGCTTGCGCTAGACATGCTAGAGGAGCGTCGTTTCCCATTGACCCTAGTGCCTCCTTCTCATCAGTGGCCATAGGGCCAAGGAGTAGACTGACTTGCTCGAAGGTGTAGCCAAATGCCTTAAGCATTGGATCTTCTTGGATAGCAGAGCTGGTCGGTTTTGGAGCAAGATCAAGAACACCAGCCGTCGCAAAGGTATCGTGAATTTTAGGCAGGCTTATTAGCTGATCCTGAAGCCATGCTTTGAAGTCATGGCGATTCGATACAGTTGCCTTCAACTCAGCATCATCAATGATGCGGCCAGCAAGCGTGTCGACTAACAGCATCTTTCCAGGCTGCAATCGACCTTTTTGAACCACACGTTCCGGGTCCACGCTGATGGTGCCAACTTCCGAAGCGCAAATAATTCTATCGTCGTCCAAAACATAGTACCGGCAGGGTCTCAGTCCGTTTCTATCGAGGTTGGCTCCGCAATATCTTCCGTCGGCAAATGTAAACAATGCTGGGCCATCCCATGGCTCCATCTGGCAGGCAGCCCACTCATAAAAAGCAGCTTTCGCAGGATCCATGGCAGGATTATCTTGCCATGCCTCCGGAATCATCATCATGACGGCTTCTGGGAGAGACAGGACTCCATTTATTGTCAACAACTCGAGGACGTTATCGAATGCGGCCGAGTCGGATCCACCATGTTCAACAATTGGATATAGTAGTTCCAGCTCATCGCCAAAAACATCTGATTGCATCACACCCTCTCGAGCGCGCATCCAGTTCTTATTTCCACGAAGAGTATTGATTTCGCCTGAATGAGTAGTTAGATACCAAAGTTAAGCATAGTGGTGTAGAGGGTACTAACCATTATGGGCTGCCCATCTCAGTGGCTGAGCCCGATCCCAAGATGGAAAGGTATTCGTCGAAAATCTCGAGTGCACAAGAGCAAAGTGACCCTCGTAGTCTGCATTTACCAAATCATAGTAATACTGGTATACCTGGATAGGAGCAAGTTGCCCCTTATAGACGATGTTCTTATTGGATAGCGAGCATAAATAAAACCAATTGTGTGATCCAATGGTGTGGGTAGCACGCTTACGGAGAACATATAGTTGTCGTTCGAAGTGCTTTTCGTCAAATTGGTCAGGATCTGTAGTCTCTGGCGCATTTCCAGGGCCATACGCAGATGTAAGCACAACAAACGGTTGCAGTATGACGGGTTCACGCGAAGCAGCCGCAGGGCCGAGAATAGTAGAATCCCTGGGGGGCTCGCGCCAACCCAAAATACGCAAGCCAAGAGACTCAGCGATATTTACTAACTGCTTCTTGGAATCTTGTAAAACCTCTTCGTCTGGCTTGAAGAACAAGTTGCCAACTGCATATTGTCCCAGAGGAGGGAGTTTAATATCGGTCTCGCGCTCGAAGTTCTTAATGAAGAATTTGTGAGGAATCGATGTCATGACACCAGCGCCATCCCCATCTCGCGCATCAGAACCAACCGCCCCACGATGGGTCATGTTACAAAGCAAGTTCCGAGCTGCACAAAAAAGATTAGTTATCAAGATATCAAGCGGGAGGGCAGACATACCATCGCTAACAATCTTGTGGCTGGCTTTGCCCTTGATATGGCTATTGTTTTATAAGCCATTGCGTCCAGACTGAAAGGATTATACTCACCAGGTAAATCCCACGCCACAAGCATCCTTCTCTAATGCTGGATCATACAAGCCTCTAAATGTCAATTGATTAGTAAAATATAAGATCAATCATACAGAAAGACCTACTGCTTCACTGGAAGAGCTCCAGCCCACGACTCATTGTCCTTGGTTTGGTATTCATACTGGTTGTAAGGCTCATTTTCGGCCTCAATTTGAATATGTCTATCATCGAAATCGTCGACTCTGCCCATGTTAGGCAAGAGTCCCAACAAACGGGAGGACTGCGGGATGTTGCGTGGAACAGTTGGGTAAGGTAGTCTTGTTCCCAGCTACGTGAATATAGTTGTGTCCCCTGCTGTTATTTGAGGGTCATTAGCTATTTGGAACCCGCAAATATGTAATTGAAAGAGTAGAAAAAAAAGTGAGATTATGGGCTGATAAAATGGAGGGGTTGCTTTGTCTCGGATGATAGCTTGGAGCGGTCGCTGATAATCCGGTGCAGCTAAGTCCCAATGCAATCAATCAGTCGGACCCCCGTTACCGGAAGCCGAGGCGCAAGAGGTAGCAAACAGGCTGCATAAACTCCTGAATAGATATGAAGATGAATTGATGCCTGGTCGATTGCGACTGATGTTGCATCTCCGGTGCGCGAGCACCTTGGGGGTCCTTCTGGCACGAGCGATTGGCGATAAAGAGGAGATTGGTGATTCGTCGGGACCACCAAGCTTCCCCATGCCATGACAACACGAAAGATGCACGCCAAACGGTCGGATAAGACCAGGGAAGGGATCTGATGTATTTACCTGCGATATTGATATCCTGAACTTTGTATTGAGCGCAAGACAAACCACACTACCTGCGCATCAATGGATAATGTCCAATTCTATTCACAGTTGTCGAAGGTGAGCAGGCAAGATGTTGAGCAGAGAGGTGATTCTGCAACAACAAGCAGAGGAAAAACGAGAGGGGATAAGGGAATGGGAAGAGAGATGAGGGAGGGCCGGGGGGGACCACCAATAGGCAGGGCAGAGAGAAGGAAGTGAGGCTATGGTGACTACGGAGTATGGTAAGGGTACTATGGTAAGGGTAGACGGGAGAAATAGGAGCAGCCCGGAAACAGAAGGGCAGCAGAGGATAGAGGTGCGCGGGATGAGGTTTAGCTGAGGTTTAGCTGAATAAAGCGAGTGGGCTGTATGGATGTTTTCTTCTGCGCTACTATGGACTACGTACTATAGTGTAATGTATGTAATGTTATTGTGGTGTATTATGTAGAGTACTATGGGGAAGATGTTAAAAAGACGATGGACCAAGATCTCCGTGTTGTAGAAGGCGTATGGCGAGTTGCACTGCATGAAGTTTAGCAGGTACAGAGATACAGCATGAGTATAAGCATGGAGTACAACAAGTTATATGTGGATTGCAGGCCAGTCTGAAGTACTCTATCATTAGTCTTGGCCTCTGTCATAACGGGGTACCCGGGTACTATAAGGCGGCTGGCGGGGGACAGGAAGTACCCCGCTAGGTAATATAAGCTCCTTCGCTTGTGAGATAGGGAAAGATGAGGTTGGTGGTGTAGATACCGGAGGTGGGGGGCAATACATCAGTCACCATACTGAGTAATACCCAAGAGCTATGTGTGTTGCAGCTGTAACGTTGATTCTGAATATACCCCAAGAATCGAAGAATCCAAGAATCGAATATATACCTGGGGGAAGCTACCAGACTTGCCGACTCACATAGTAAAAGCAGGAACAGTATAGGTTATGGCCAATTGGGGTAGTGAGAGACTCAAGCAGTGTACAGAAAGTCATATATCACATGCAACTCGCGCTGCACCACTCCACACCACACCACACCACATCACGGAAGTTGGAAAGTTGGAAACACCACCGACGTAACGGTAAGTGCTGTACTTCCTGTATGTAGCATTGAGGCTCGTCGGAGTCGGAGTTTAAGGCGCGTCTCATCCCTGGAAAGGCCAATAGAAGCGCTCGCATTTGGAAGACGCACCGGCCTATCAGATTGGATCTTGGGCGCTTGTCAACTTCCGTCCGTGCTCTGTTCTCGTTACTCCACATGCATGTGCCAACCTTAAAACCACCGTACTAGTTTCTAGTTTCACAAGTAAGTATAGTCGCAGCCTTGCCTTGGCATTACTCTATTGGCATTGCTCTATTTACAAAAGGAAGGCCCATCACGCATCACGCATCACGCACCACGCACCACCACCGCAAACACCAGCAACGAACGACCTTGGTGATCTGAAATCCTCCAATACGTCGAGATCACAAGCTGCACCGTTGTCGGTCGCCCCTCCTCAGCTTCTTCGAGATGATGTGCTCACTCCCCAGTCTTGCTCCACGAGATGTAGGTTGCCCTGCTAGCTGGTATCTACGCGATCTCTTGCTCACCTCTCATCTATAGTCTCACACACTGTGGTACTCCTCAAACCACCATACCAACGACTTCCCAGGTCAGCACGACGCCATCACCAATGTCGACCACCTTTCTCCCAACGCGGGCTCCGGCCAGAATGCAGGGCCACATCCATTACGGCGGGGACAACAAGGACTTTCCAGTAGAACACCATTGGCGCGACTGCGTGCTGATGAACTCTATATGGAGCGCCGGAAACAAAACGTCCAAAATTATGGTAGCTCATGGATAAAACCGCCAGGGGTTGTCAAAAGCCTCCATCAGCTTCGCGAGGAGAAGCGCGAACTTGAGGAGCACCAAGAGGCGTTGCGACGCGAACAACTCGCCCAAGAGCTCGCCGAGGCCGAGGCGGCAGACGAACTCCTGCAGGGAGAAGGGGGCGATGGGGAGATGGAAGAAGCACGAGATCTTGACGACGATATTCCTGAAGCCGACATCACCGGGCTGGACCAGGGTGAGTCGGGCAGCGAGGATGATTTGGACGCTGATGAATCTGCTGGAGCCACAATGGCACAACGAATTCCTGACGAAATGTATCGAGATGCGCTGGTACGCGGTAACGAAGGCCATAGCCACGGATATGGGAGTGAAGGCGGATTGGCATCTGAAGACGAGGACGGGTCCCAAATGCTTCAAGAGGACGATCTCCTTCATGAGCAAGGTCTTGACGACAATGCGGACCTTGATATGGACATGGACATGGACGCTGATTTGGATAGTGGAGTTCCAGAGTCAGCTATGGGCGGTTACGAACACACGGACACCGAAGAGGAACTAACAAGTTCAAGCGACGAAAGTGAGGGCGAGGGGGGCTTGCCTTTTGGGCGGCGGCCGAATGAAGGTCTTCGTGAGAGCAGTGGATTCCAGAGCAGCCCAAGGTCGAGTAACCTCGCTCCTCGCACTCTAGGAAGCGACAGGAGGAACAGTTCATTTCGAGAGATTGACGACGATGGGTCTCACCACTCAAGTCAAAGTATCAATTAAAAAGTGATAATCCTGGGTTGCATAATATTGATATTGCCCACTGTGGTATAACGGGATATCCGATTAAGAATATGTAGATGGTCTCGGAACACCACGCATTCTCAACTCTCTTGGCTGAAATGCTCAAATGCTATGCAGAGCTTGAATTGTACTTGACTTCATCCCACAACTAGAATATTTATACACCTTCAACGCCATGTACCAATCCCGAAATCTAGAACAGCCAGACGTAGATAAAGAGGAGCATCACGGCGGCGAAAAAGCCAACCCAAACCCTCCAACCAACGCCCGTCTTCTCTGCCATGAGAAGCATTCTATTCATAGTTCCCCTTAATCTCACTCTGGTATTGTCAAATGAATCGTTCATCTTTTCGGCTAGCGCTGAGGATTCGCGGATCTCGTCGCCGATTGCAATCGTCATCTAAAAGCAAATTATCAGTGTCACTTTCCGGCGTTGGAGCTCCAAGGATACATACATCTTTTAACTGTTTCACCTTTCCCAGAATCCCCTCCACCTGCCCATCGTTTTGGCTTTCTAACTCGTTCAGAGTAGCATCGCTGTACTGTCCCCTAAAGTTTCCTACGTTATCACCTATCCTTTCGGCTTCGCCAAAGACACATCACGATGCGGAATCGAAGCGTGTGTCGCATATAATAATTCGTACCTTGAATTGGGTGTTGCTGGCCTATACGATTGCCTCTCGCCTCCCAGCGTTCCTGCTCCTCCACTGCCGCTGTATCCGTAACCACCATCGTTGCGTGGTGAAGCGTTTCCATTTTTCACCCGGCCAGCCCCGCCGCCATCGTATCCTTCGAAGAGAGCGCTGCGAGGATCTCGCTGGTGTAAAGAGGACGGTCCGAACCTGCAAGTTTGAGTTAATGGGCTTCCATTTGGCACTTTCATAGCTGATGACGTCGCGGAGTGATCAGAGAGGCTCAGGCGCGAACCGGCTGGGTTCGCCGTGCTCCTTGCTGCGACAGCGCAGACTGACAAGATCGATCATGATGTAGCTGAAGTAAACGCGTTCAGCTAGGCCGGCGACATCTTGGAAATAGCATAAGGATGCGTATGTTCGATGTTTGAAGCCTGGCTAGCGTGCAGCTCGCAACTTCGATGGCCTTTATCGGGTGATCTGGACACATTGTTTCGCCAAACGCAAAACTCTCGGAAGAAGTACACACACACATACCTCGAGGCCATAGTTACGGCGGAGAAGATAAACTTAGACAGGAAGCTTGTAGTAGTTTGCCTGACAGACAGAAGTAGCTCGCTTCACAACACTAATCCCCGTCTAGATTGTCGATACTGGCCCAGAAAACCTGGGCATGGGCGATAGTCGATTTATGAAGAGGTATCGATAATCCGGTGGCGAGAAATCAATCTTCAACCATCACCACAATTTGTCGTGTTGAAAGTTAAATACACTGGCGATTTGGGAAACCGTGTCACGTTTACAATACTTACATTATCAGAACTTTAGCACGTGCTACTTTCAGGAGAGCTCATTGTTGCCACCACATGTATTTCAAGATCAACACGGAATGGCTGCAAATAAAGAGCAAAACATAACATCGTATTTGAAGGGCTCTCATCGACACCATAGTTTTATGGGTGGGCTGTTGAAAGGACAGGTTATGGGGGCAAACACGACGACATGAGAGGACATATACTGTAATAGAAAGAGGAACGTCCATATGTACGAAGGCGCATTGATCGCTGGCCAGACGCTTCTCATAGATGCATTGATTCTTGATGGTAGATATCCTCATAGGAGCCCTTGTTTAAGTGCCCATGATCTACTCGTCCATCTTATCTTCATCCGCTGGGGCTTCGAAATCTCCATCGTCCTCCTCGTCCTCCTCATCCTCTGGAAGCTCCTGGGCTGCCTTGGCGAAGTCGATCTGGCGGCCACGAGTACGTCTACCACCGCTGATGATGTTGCTGGTATCGATCTCCTCCATGTTGTCCTCATCGGCTTCGTCGACTATATGTGTTAGCAGTGTGGTCGGTCAGCGGTTTAAGCGTTTTCAAGATCATACCGACGGGAGCAGCCTATTATAAATGTTAGTTTAGCTTTTATGCATCATAAGGGTCGCAAGCTCAAATACTGACCTCATCGACCTCATCGTCACTGGTGTCCTCCTCATCATCGTCTTCGCCCATGCTCACATCTTGGGTGGGGTCGGCAGCCTTGCCCTTTCCCTTGTCGTTTGAACCGGCCTCAGTTCCATGAGGATCGCCACCCTGGGCTTGAGTAGTTGAACTGTTGATTTCGGACATCGTGGGTGTCGTCGTTGGTACTTGAGGTAATTGAGTGTACGATGGAGATTGAGAGTTGTGGCGAAGACAATTGGGTCTCAGCCAGAACCGTGTTTATGTGGAGTTGAGTCGCGAGCTCTGACGCGTGGGCGAGTTAGGTGGGGCAATATCATGTGACACAGCCTAGATCTTTCGGATTTAGGGAACCTGGTTAGGTATGCGACACCGCTCCGACAGGCCATGATCGCATCACAGTTCATCTCGGCATCTCTTGATAAGGAACACCCTCGAATACGCGCTTCTATCGCATTTTCGTTTCCGGCTGCTTCGATTACTTTATTCTACCTTAATTGTTACTCAACATGATTTATACTTAGAAGATTAAACTACAATAGTATATAGTGGCACCTCTGTCGCTCCTCAGTGTTCGCCCACAACCGCCGTCGCTGAATTCGAACTGGAAATGATCCCAGAACTGCTTGAAGGTTTCCGATTGTGACTGCAAACGCAGCTTAGATCAGAGCAATAGCGATTGTCAAATTGATACATTCTGGTTTCAGATCAACACAGATCTAATGGGATTAACCAAGCCTCTATATCTCTGACCGTCTTTCACATACAACTCGATAAACGATGGAAACCTCCTTATCCCAGCCGATACTGGCACAGATCCTCCATCCTGGCTCACCTACAGAGCATATCACTGCTTTAAGGACCTTAAAGAATGATATTATTGGCCACCAACAGAGGAAGGAGACTTGGGTAGGCCTCGGAATTTTGGATTCGATAGTGCAAGCTTCGGCTTCTACAGAAAGCAGACAGGACAGCAAGTTGGGTCAGGAACCAGCACGGGATACCGAATCTTTGAGCGAAGAGGAGACTCTGAGATTACAAGCTCTTTCCATACTTGGGAGCTTGGCATATGGTAAACAACCCTCAAGCCAAACCAAATTATGTTACACTACTAAAGCATATCAGGTGGACCACCATTCATAGAACCGTTGCACTGTGCATCCGCTCTTCCTGCCATACTGTCGAACCTTTGTCCGTCTACAAACCCGCCGCAATTGGTTGCGGCGGCGCTGCAGGCTCTGTCTAACTTGACAGAGTCAACTTGCTTATCATTGGCATCAAATACCTTCAGCATTACCTCGCTTGCCGATTCTATTTTCTCTACCTCTCATGTTGGCTCTATGTACAAAATCTTCAGCCAATCCTCGACATTACCTCACACACGCAGCCAAGTATGTCTTGCGGCATCTTTGATAAGTAAACTTTGTCAAAACGAACGCCATCGGTCAATCCTTGCCAATGCTGGTCTATTAGATGCTCTTGCCACTAGACTGGCTGGAATTATAGCCATTCAGGGACTGGTTATTCCCGGGGCTGATGCGGCGGTGGAGAAAGAGGGCCTTTTAAACAAGTTCCCTTTCGCAGAAGGTTCTGAGGGTGCCGATCTTGCAATCATTCTGGAATGCATCGGTGTTATTGTAGCCGATTCGAAGCTGCGAGCTTGCCAGCTTATTTATTCCAGTGCCATACTTGCTGTGTTCCCCCTTTTCCCAATAACTGATTTTGCTCCAAACCGATCAACTAAGGCAGCATGGGCTGCCTACAATGCCTCTGACCCATCAGGCAGACAGTTACAAATGAATACCGTCGATTATCTGATCCCCAACGTTTCTACAAGCTACACAAACAGTGTTTCTGGCATCGGGTCTGCATTTCCTCCCTTGGGAACACAAGGGCCGTCTGATTCCATCATGCAAGACAGCGGTTCCAAGACAGCCGCGTGGCCTCACCGCAACCCCGCGAGCACCGAACTACCACCTGGTAGTAGCGTGGTAGGTGACGCCGAAGAGCCTGAAAGCCCACTGGTATCATATTTGATATGGCTTACGAGGTCCAGCACTGACATTGGTCGGCTGATGGCAGCATACCTCCTGGCAGGGCTGTACAGGGCAGGGGTTACAGCTAAATCCAGAGAGATATCAATCGGGCTGCTGGTCATCCCGATATTGGTTGGTTTACTTGAACGCACAGCGGAACACTCTACAACCAACGATGCACGACAGACTGCCAAACTATGGCTGCTCATGGAACGCACGCCCGCAGTAATTGCGAAGCTGATTATCGACAGCGAATACCTACAAAAATCGGCGTACGAAGCTGGAATTATTAGCAAGCTTGCAAAGATGATGAAATCTTCATATGACCGGGTGCCAACCAACCATGAAGCTCGTACATGGTCATCAGGCGGCTCTTCGTCTGAGGTCGACAAGGATAGTGTGCATACGTCAAGGTCATCAAAACTTGGAGACAGTGGGCTTTCCGCCCTTCTTGTTCACAAGATCAGGGTCCGCGAAAGCGTGCTTAGAGCAATTGCGGCTCTTGTTCCCTTTAAGGATGAATACCGAAAATCCATTGTGGATCAAGGCACCATGCCATTTATCGTCGAGTCACTAAAACCACACCCCGAGAAACCGTCACATAAAGTAAATGAGAAGTCAGAAACAACCCCGAAAACAAGCGCAGGCGAAGCATCTAGCCTTAACTCTGGGTTTGGTATAAACCCAACTTCTGTCCTCATCGCGGCCTGTGGCGCTGTTCGCCATCTGTCGCGCTCAGTTAGCATATTGAGGACGACCCTGGTGGATAATGGAGTCGTTATGCCGATTTTTAATCTTCTGAGCCATTCGGATATCGAGGTTCAGATAGCGGCAACTGCGACGGTGTGTAATATTGTGACTGAGTTCAGTCCGATGCGTGAAGTATGATATACGTGAAAGCTTCACATTGACTTTTTTGCTGACAAGTTTCTAGACAATTTCGGCCGCTGGCGTTTTGAAAATCCTTTGCCAGCACGCGCACTCCGCCAACGTAAATCTTCGCCTTAATGCGCTTTGGGCGTTGAAGCATTTGGTGCAGTCCGCTGGAAATGATATCAAAATGGCATGTGTCGAAGAACTTGGACAGGGTTGGCTCGTACAACTCATCTGTGAAGATACAGAGGATGATGCCGCTTATACGTCGTCCACGAGATCGACAGTTGTGGACCAGGACAATGATGTCCATATGAACTACTCAGACGACGAGGACTATAAGCAAAAAATGGCAGATAATGCAACTGGTGTGAGTTCCGCAAACAAAAGCCCAAGCTTTAGCCGAAAGTTCCCAGAGTCAGAAAGGGCCAAATCAATTTCAGGTTCCACGAGTCAACTTGTGAATTCTCGATTTGCTGCTCTTCAAAAAGGAGAGCTTAGCGTGGGCAAAAAAGCTCGGGAAAACGATACTGCCGTGCAAGAGCAAGGTCTTGACCTGATTCGAAATCTTATTGGCGCCTACAATAGTACTGGACCGGCCGAAAACTCCGATATGATTGACTTCCTCTTCCATTCGTTTGGCCAGGACCAAATATTTGAAATCTTGGCGTCTAAGTTGAGGCCCAAAGTTATAAATCCTTTCAGCAAACGTGGTTCGGATATCGGAAGCGGCAATGGCGAGACAAGAATTGTACCTCCTCAGCCTGAAATTATCACATCCGTCGAATACATACTAGCTAACGTAGCTGCAAGTGTTCCTCGGCACCGACAGCAGGTTGTGGCCCAGACAGAACTGCTAAAGCTTGTATTAGAACAGTCCAGCCATCCAGACAAGGAGGTTCGGCTGGCTCTTTGCTGGCTTGTCATCAACCTGACGTGGGTTGAAGACGACCAAGACACTGTAACTCGCACTCAACGGGTCCGAGAGTTGACAAAGTTGGGGTTTCTTGCAAAAATGGAAGTTCTTGAGCGTGACTGCGATTTAGATGTTCGTGACCGAGCAAAGACGGCACTTTGGCAAATGAAGCAGACGACTGTTCCAGCTTCATCGCGATAAACCCATAGGCAGCAGCGCGTCTCAGCTTAGTTTGTATATAATAGTACATAAGTTTTATTAAGTAACTTAACTACTTCAACTTGTTGAAAGCTTCCTTTTTCATTACGTATGGACCTAGTGGCTTAAGTTGATGCTGCCAGGTCCGCCACGAAACGACGGGCGAGGTTCCAACGAACTATCCACTTGCGAATCGATGGATTGCAACATCCTTCAATCAAGCTTCATCCCGTAAACTACGTAGTACCCTCTATTAGGAGATGCAGGGGCATTCTAAGTCGACTACCTGTGTCTGTCAAGGATCAATTAGGACGATGTTAGGGTTAGACGTATATTATGTCATTTAGCAAGACCTGTCACTATAGAACTACTAATACAAATTAAAACTATTATAACTACTATCTACTCTATAACCACCCTTATTAACACTATAGAAGCTATAGAAGTCCCTTATTAGCGTAATGCTAAGCTATAACATTATTTATCTATTTCTAATAGCTATTAAGATTACTTATTATTAGAGTAGCAACGCACATAACAACAATGTTATGTGTCAACAAATAAACTAACAACTCACGTGGTAACTTAAAACATGCGTATATACAACACTACGTAGTAATAACCTAGAACATGGGTATAGAAGGTATAGCTCATGTAATAACTTAGAACACGTATAAAATAACGTAAGTCGTGGCGTACTGCGGGTAATGGCGTACTGCGGGTATGTACCTTTACAGCTAAATTTATATGTAAAGGTACTTAAATCCTAAAACTTCAAAGTTAAATAACTCTGTTAATAAATTTATTAGAACTTATTCATCTTATAAATGAGATGTTTATATACGTATACGCTATGCTTAATTACGTTATTATGTAAGCTAGCCTTATATAGAAGATATTAACAAGTGTAGATTTGCCATACAAATATTTTGTATAGCAAATACTTATACTTCTAATAACTTATGCAACTTAATATAGTTGCTTCTAGCGTTTTCACATATTAATTATTAGTATATATAAACCCTTTATATAAGAGGAATAAGTTCTAATAAATTTATTAACAGAGTTATTTAACTTTGAAGTTTTAGGATTTAAGTACCTTTACATATAAATTTAGCTGTAAAGGTACATACCCGCAGTACGCCATTACCCGCAGTACGCCACGACTTACGTTATGCTTCTAACCACTCTGCTTTCTGTATTCGTAGGAGTTGTGCCTCGTTAAGGTGTGAGAGAGCAGTTGTAAGGTATTGCTTTAGAGGCCTAAAAATTGCAACATCAAGTGGTTGTNTATATAAAAGCAAGAGAATTAGCATTTTCTAACTTAAATATTACTTCTGCATGGAGAGGAAGTGGGCTACAGCCATTCTAGCTGCAAACAGTCATTCGAGCAGCTACGCTTCCTACTACAGACGTTATAGTAGAACGACCACATACTCCTACAGAGTATGATATTTTTAAGAAGGTATTCTTAAACAGTAGTCCACCTGATTTTAATACTCTTCAAAAAGCGAATTCTATACTCTCTTCTATAATAAGTCAGGGTGTTTTGAATACTCCTACAAAGCGATATATCAATAAGTTAGCAGATGAGTCAGAACGCCTTAATACACGCAAT
>LNAU01000279.1:0-35868 GCA_001630575.1 Pseudogymnoascus sp. 04NY16 | reverse complement strand
GTAGGAATAGTCAATTTTTGGTGTTGTCGTGCGCAGCTCGCTTGTGTGCGCAGCTCGCTTGTGAAATACGTTAGCTTTAGATATTTTACTAAAATCCATATATAGGTATAGAGTAGGGCAGTTTCTATATAGGGCTCTAGAGCGCTTTTAATAGCTGTTATATAAAAGGCTTATTAATAATGAGGTAGCTATTTACTCCTATGTCTATAAGTGACTTCGTTTATACCCTAAGTCTGTTTATACTTAGGGTTGTATTAATAAGAAATTAGGAGCCTTCTAAGAGTTCTTATAAATCTAGTCCTTATAGATTACCTTTATGTAGACCTAGGAAGGAGCCTTTCCCTAGGCCTTGTCGTTTTCCTCTAGGGATGCATCTAACTAGTAGGTAACTACTTCCTTCTACTACTCCTTATCCTTAGGAGCTTTGTAGTTAATCTCCTTAATAGTAGGGTTAAGTAGGCATTTGTCTTAGAAATGGCCTAGCTTACTACACTTAAAATAGTTCCTAGATGTAGCTAGAATAGTAGTCTAGATGTAGCCTATAATATCTAGCTTAGGGGTAGTAGGTGTAAAAGGAGTCCTCTAGAAGGAGACTAAAGGGCTTCTTATAGGCCTTAGTAGTTAGGTCCTTCTAGGCTTAGTAGGCATAAACCTAGATAAGCTTAGGTAGGTAGGTGCTTAGAAGCTTAACTCTCTACTCTTAGATAGGAAGCTTAACTTGTTATTCTAGTGTTACTCCTAATTAAAGGTAGTAAGTTCTTAGACTATAGTATAGTAGTCCCCCCTCTATTGATTTTTAATAACTACTATATAGCTATAGAATTAAGGGGTTAACTTGTTCTATATATACTAAAACCATTCTAACTCTATAACCTATCCTATAATAGCTATGCTCTAGAAGTAAGCTTTAAACTCTAAGAAGGTTTTATTTATATGTCCTTTCTCTTCTATTTATAGGTTATTAAAGAGGTTCTAGGCCTATTCCGTTTTGTTGCTAGTAAGGTAATATAACCCTAATAGGTCTATTATCTTGTTAGTACTCTAAAACCTATGTGTTATAGATAGGTATTAGGGTTTAAGGTATTTCTTTACTAGGCTAGTTATAGTTCCCTATATTAACGCTCTTCTAGAGACATCTATAGAATAGTAGTCCTTATTAACTATAAGGCAGTCCTAAATAGACACACTCTATTATATAAAGGTATGTTCTATCCTATTACTAAGTAGCATAATCTTCTTAAAGATAGTGGATTTCTTATAGCAATTTAGGGGGTCTTTAGAATACATCCTTAGAATTAATAGAGAACGAGTGTTTTAAAGAGGTAGCAATTAAACTGTCTTAGGGGTGTTTTATATAGGAGAAGTTCTTTACTCTATAACTTTAACTATAGGTATAGGGGTGTCTACTAGTAGTATAGATAGGATTCTAGTCTAGGTTGCTACTAGGTTAGCTATCATTTCCTTAATCTCTTACATCTAGATCTTAAGATTTACCATTTAATCTAGTATGTCTTTAGTAGGTGTAGTAGTTATGGCTATAGTAGTAGTTTATCTCATTAACATTTATAATAGTTAACTATTATTGTCTAGGGGGATGTTTAAGGTCATTTTCCTTATATTAGTTTAGGGGTATATTAGTGTTAATATAAAAGAGTTTAACTTCTAGTAGCTTATAGCTATTAACACTCTTGTTTATAATTACCTCTATACTTAAGGGGGTTCTTAAGGATCTTATATCCTATGTAGTACTAATGCATTAGCAACTTTACTAGCTTGCTCTATAGGATTAAACCCTAATCTACTAGCTGTCTATAAGTTCTCTAGGGTTATAGCTATTTAGAGTTATTAGGTCTCTACTTTAAAATGTCACTAAGTTATAGTTAGTAGTGTTTTAATAGTTCTCCTAAGTCATTCTAGTTATAGGATATTATTTACATACAGCTGTCCCTAGTAGGTGTGATCTTTTTTATATAATATAAGGACATAGGGCACTATATTATAAGAAGTTACATATAGGAGTATAAGTTAGATAGAAGTTAGTATAATCCTATAGGTCTACTATAAAGGATATAAAAAAGATAAAGGTGTAACCCTATATAGCTATTCCCTTAAAATACCTAAAACTACTCTAACTTAATAAGCTCCTTATTTACCTAAGGCTTCCTTATGCTATGTGCCTAAGGCTTATAGTTACAACTAAACTATAACTACCCTAAGTCTTAGGGGTAGCATGTAATGACTATAACTAACCTAAGTAAGGAGGCATCCTTATATAGACGTAACTCTACCCCTAGTTTATAGAATTTAACTCTATATAAAGAGTTAGCTCTTGTTTAATATATCCTTAACCTAGATTTACATAGATTTCTACCCTAGCTATAAGCTATATAAGAAATAGCTAACCTTCTACTTACTAAATGAGGTAAGAGCCCTATTAGGAAGAACTAGACTAGCAACTTCATTAAGCATTATATAGAAATCAAAGTAAAGTTTAGTTAGAAGTATAATTATAAACGAGTAAAATGTAAAGATCTAAAGATAATTAAAGGGTAGTTCTCCCTTATATAAAACATAGCTATAAAATATAGAATCTTAGAGTAGGATATCTATAACTTTAATGAAGTAGGTTTTATAATAGGAGTTATTACTACTATAAAGGTAGTTATAAGCTTAGAAGTAAAGAGCTGTCTAAAGACTATATAGCTAGGGAATAGAGAGTAGGTGTTAATTATCTAAGGTGTTAATTCATATAGATAGGCACTCTTACTATTTATTATTTTTAAGGTATAGAATCACCTCTCTACTTAGTATAAGGACTTAGAATTACTAGACAATTAGGTGATTATACTAAGTAAGAATAGGTGGACTTTAAATTTAATTAGGTATAAGTAGATTTAACACTTTAATTAACATATAAGCACTTATATAATTAGAACCTATTACCTTCTTATTCTTAACAGACATAAGAGCCACCTCTTAGCTTAATTTTAGCACTACTACATAGAATAGAAGATAATTACCCTCTATATGCTACTATACTCCTTATACATTCTTTAGCTACTTAACATAAGCTGCTTTACTCTACTAAAGCTTTTATATAGACGTTAGATTAAAACCTTCATATAGAATAGGCTAAACTATATTATAAAGCTTAAGTTTCTCTCTACATTTAAAGAAGCATTTAAAGCTACATTTATAGAATAGAACATTAAGAGTGGATTCTAAGCTATAGGGCTAGTTCTATATAAGCTATAGAGTGTTCTCTCTTACTTAAATCTATACTTAAGGACTCTAACCCCTCTAATAGTTAGGAGTGACAATTAGACTTTAAAGACTCCCTAAACTATAAGGGAGCTTAACTTTTAAATAGAGCACATTAAGAACTACATTATATAACATTAGAACAGCTCTTCTAGCTTAATTAATAATGCTGTTAGCTGCCTTATTAAAGGGGTAGAAATAATGATGTATTCTACTATTCTACTAAAGGTAGAAGTTAAGGCTCTATAAGTAGTAAATGAATAGAAAAAGAGGAAGGAAAGGAAGCGTAAGAGACGTATAATATAAGGGGGAAGCCTCTCTATATAAGATGTAGAGGATATACTTTAGAGTGCTAAGGTTAATGCTTAAGTCTAAATGGAGGTAGTAAGTGAGAGTAGTTAGTAGGTGGGCTCTAAGGGCTAATAGAAGCGCTATAGCTAATGTAAGAAAATAGGACATAATACCTATACGTGTAAGAGGCGCTAGGAATTAATTATAATTAAATAATGGTTATTATGTAGGGTGGTAGTGTAGTAGTAGGTAGTAATAGTCAATTTTAGTGTTTTTGTAGGCCACTTGCTTATGTGGGCCACTTGCTTGTGAAATACGTTACTAGTTTTAGAAATCTTTAATATAAAGGTACTTAATATAGATTCTAAATAAGAGGCTCTACTTACTATAGTACTCTTTATCCTAGTAGATTTAAACCCTCTAAGTAGAGTAGTAGTTATAGTAGTAGTTGTAGTAGTAGGTATAATACTATTAGTAATAATAGGAAGTAGTAGGTTTAGTAGGAAACTATTACTACTAAGTTTAGCACGTGTACTACATGTATACTACGCGTTAGAAAACTTAGTACTACACGTGTACTACACGTGTACTATTCTGTTATCTAATCGATAGAGTCCCTAGCAACCGCGCTAAACGGGACAAGGCAGGTACATATTTAAGTTGCATATCACACTACCGATCGTGCATAGATATCCAATCGAAGAATAAACGTGGGCGGTTGACAGCTTCCTGTCTCGAGCGGGAAGACGTTGATCTTACCCAACTTCATTTAAGTCTAATGTAAGTCAGATTTACGGTATAGTATAAGAGCGCCTCGCATTCCCCCCCACATTTCTCGAACATCGCCCGCGTCTGTCTTCGCCGTTTCTGCATTGACGCGTCCCTCTAAGACGCTGATCCCCCGTCCTGCGTATATTCCCATCTTCATTGACGCGCGAACATTTCCCAGGATGGTTCAACACTTGTTCCAATCCCTTGCCGTTGCGGCTTTGGCAATCACTCGTGTCACGGCCTGCGACGAGTGTTACGGGCCCACTGACTTCATCACCCACGAGCGTATCGTTCGTCGCATGCAACCGGATGCGCAGGGTGCTTCATATGGCCCGACGCAAGAGCTCGAATGGGGCCAGATCAACTTCTTGCAGACGACCGATACGCATGGCTGGCTTGAAGGCCACATCAAGGAGCAGAATTATGGCGCCGATTGGGGAGACTTCGTGTCGTTCACGAGGCACATGAAGGCCAAAGCCACAGCGATGAACGTTGACCTGCTGCTGATTGATACTGGTAACTCTACCCTCCTACGGTTCTGGCGATTCATTACTGACACACTCAAGGCGATCTTCATGATGGCAATGGCCTGGCCGATGCTACCACTCCTAATGGAGCCGCGAGCAACCCAATCTTTGAGAATATCCCTTACGACGTCCTTACGATTGGCAACCATGAGCTTTACGTCTCTGATATTGCCTATGAAACGTTCGCAGACTTCTCCACGTTCTATGGCGACCGCTATGTGACCTCAAACGTCCAGATATTCAACCAAAAGACCAACAAGTATGAGTATGCCGGATCAAAGTACAGATACTTCACCACCGACCATGGCATTCGCATCATGGCATTCGGAGTCCTATTTGATTTCACAGGTAACTCCAATGCCAGCATCGTCACTCCTGCTGCGAAAATGGTCAAAGAGCAGTGGTTCCTCGATGCCCTGAATATTGACCGCCCAATTGACATGTTCCTCGTCATCGGACATAATGCAATCCAAGGTTCTACGAGCACCACTGGCACGGTCCTGAACGCAATTCGTGCTGTGCACCCCAACAAGCTTATTCAGGTTTTTGGAGGCCATACCCACATCCGCGATGCTGTCATTTATGACCATGCTGCTGTTGGCATTGAGAGTGGAAGGTACTGTGAGACTGTTGGATGGATGGCGATTTCTGGAATTGAGTCGGATAACTACTATGGGGCCAGCCTTCCCGATGGAGTCCCGCATCCGACAAAATCCGCATTTGATAAGCCAAAGACGACATCGTCTTCCACCGCAAGCTCAACAACCTCAACGGCTGCTACCACGCAAGGGAAGAAAGATAAACCCGACCACCCTGATCACCCCAAGCACCCCGATCACCCCAACCACCCTGGTACCCCCACCACCACCACCACCGCCTCCCCCGCCCCAACTCCCAGCGGTTATCGCTTTGCTCGTCGCTACCTTGATTGGAACCGTCTCACCTTTGCCTTCCACGCTGAGAATTCCCAGGACAAGTCTTTCGATCTCCGCCAAGGTATCGATATAACCAATCACATCACGGACACTCGCAAAAAGTTGAACGTGACGTCTGTATATGGATGTGCTCCCCAGACGTGGTGTATGTCCTGCCTACCTTTCGGCTCTCCAGGAAACATCTATACTCTCCTTAGCAAAGCTCTTGCAGCTGTGATAATCAACCCTGAGAGATCGACAATTCCCAGGATTGTCATAGCGAATACAGGCAGTGTTCGCTTTGACTTGGTCCAGGGACCTTTTACGTACGACGATTCGTTTATCGTGTCGCCATTTACGAATACCTTTAAATACATCCCTGACATGCCTTGGTCTGTTGCCTCTAAGCTTCTGACTGTCTTAAACGGCGGCGCATACCAGCGACGAGATGAGAGACAGGAGACAGATATGGACCTCGGATATCAATTCCCAACCCGGGACAACACAGAGGCGTGTCTTGATCCAGGCACGGTCTCGCCGGGGCTGTCGAAACGCTCTACGAGGGGAATAGTGCGCAGGCAGAGCAGCACTTTGACGCCTGGATACAACACCACCGATGATTTCGGAAATGACGGTGACGATACCAAGCACAGCGCCATCCCGTACTTCCCCCAGCCATACGACTTCCAAGCTAATGCCTCTTTCCCCGCCGACGGGTCCGCGCCTGCGACAGTCGACGTAGTCTTCCTTGACTTCATCGGCTCTTACATTATTACGGCCCTGCGCAAGATTCCAGGCGGAGAGAAATACACTAGTGCCGACTTCAAGGACTATCTACCCCCCACCTTCCTTTCCAACCAGTACCTCCCAGAGTACGCGAAGATTGCTCCCGAGTGGCAGAAGGATATGCCGAATTGCCCAGTTGGAAAGGGCGTTGCTTTTGCCAAGAATTGAAAAGGTATTAAGCTGGTGTAGACAGATTGAAGAGGATGTACTTCTAGGGGGTGACAGATATACTCTGATTTATTTAGTGTGGGAAAGATAATATCAAGATCGTTCTGTAATACGTATTTGGGCTGAAAATGCGCCATTCTAGGCATCTGAGACTGTAACCCGATGTTTCCCCGTAAAATGAAGTTTCGAATACCCCTTTACACAACATGTAATTGTTTCGTAGAACCGGAATATACACGCAACACATTGTACAGTAGCAATGTAAACATGGCGGAAATTTAATTTCCATTGAAAATTGTAGAACGGTTAAAGATAATGCGCCCCTAAATATGTCCATATCCATTTAATCTAACGGAATGCCCTCGTACTCTGCGAATCCCAATGCCAAGTTCATATTCTCTGTTCTCGCCGTTAGCTTTGTATCTCCGTACTGCACGCCAGATCACAGGGATGAAAATTGGGAAGAAAACTTACGTAAACACTGTGTTGCTGCCCCCTTTAGTAGGTTGTCAATCGTGGCGCACACAACCACACGCTTGCCTGAGCTATGTACCCCAAAGCCACCAACCTCAACGCCGTGCTTCCCGCTGATCGCCTTGACGCTCGGTGGCTCTCCGGTTACCCGTACGAGCTTCTCACCTGCATACCGATCTTGGTATATCTGCCTGATGTCTCGGCTGCTGAATGTGCGGTCGAGCGGCACAGAGATTGTGTGGTGGATACCCTGGAACCACGACGCGACGTGCGGGATAAACGCAACTTCAACGCCAAGCTGGTTGCTAACTTCGCGCTCGTGGATGTGGTCAGTCAGGGAATAGGGGATGAGGTTGTCCCGCAGGTTCTCGACGTCATTCTTGGGGGACGGCTTTGTGCCCGCTCCGGAGTATCCAGAAACACCAAAGACAGTTGGTTGACCGCCAAGGAACTCAACAAGCGGCGCAATGCCAATCTGTGCTGCGGTTGCGTAGCAGCCGGGGTTGGCGATACGCTTCGCCCGCGCGATATCAGAGCGCGAAACGAGCTCAGGAAGACCGTAGGTCCACTTTGAGTCGAACCTGTAGTCGGCAGAGAGATCTACGATGACAGAGTTCTGTGGCCCACGGCCCTCCTCCACGGCTTCGACAAAGGGCTTGCACACACCGTTCGGGAGCGCCATAACCCAGCAGTCTACCTCACCATTCTCTTCCATGCGGCGCACGTCCTCGGCAGAAAGGTTCTCGTAGGTGATATCGCGCTTCTCGTAGCCCTTCAGCTTCTGGCCCGCTAGCTCACGCGATGACACGTGGCGGAGGTCCATGTTGGGGTGGGCATTGAGGAGGGCAATCAGCGCTTGCCCGGTGTATCCACGGGCACCGATGAGAGCTATCTTTGCAGGCTGGGAGTTGGAAGAGTTGTGCTTGCCAAGAGGGGGGTTGGGGTTTGTGGTGGCGTAACCGCGGGTTTGGGTTGGGCGACCGCGGATGATGCGCGACGTTGGGCGTGCCGAGGTGGAGAAGGCACGAGCTTGTTGGCGGGGAGCATTTGGTCCGGATATGGCTGACGCAGCATTGGCGGCGCGGTATAGCCTCTCGTCAAGGTTTGCTTCGCCATGCATCGAGCGACCGTGCTTGGTGAACTCGGTCATAAGCTGGGTCACTTCCTCAGCGGACTCGGTGCCATACCAGAACATGACATGGCCGTCCTTGGTGAAGCTGCCCTCTGCCTTGTCAAAGAACCATGTCAGGTTCTCGTCATCCTCTTTAACAGTGAAGACGAGCTTGGGGTGGTCTTTTCTGATCGCCGCGAACACATTGTCGGCGACGTTGGTGAGCCAGCCAGACTTGGTGATTGTTAATGTAGCCAGATTGGCGATGCCTGAGGAGTCGGTGGATGGCTGCACAATGGCAAGCGCATCCATTGACTCGTCAAAGTATGCCTTAAATTGCTTGTCCTTGAGGCCATCGACGTAACGGTTGACTGTCGCACGCGCATCAAGAGCCTCACGGTCGCGAACAAGGACATCCTTGAGCTGCTCAATGTCCTCAAATTGGGACAAAGACGTCGCTGTATCAATCTTACTGCCTCGACGGATGAGGGTTCCGGCACCAGTATCCGTAAACAGCTCCTTTTGCAAATCAGCCGGGTGGATGATTGCAACACTGGAGGTTCGTGGCAAATGCTCAAGGAGCTCCTTGATCTCCTTAATCTTCAGCCTAGTTCCATATCTGCACCACCACTGTGACATGAGATGCTCAAATTCTTCGTCCAGGTTGATCGCTGAAATCTTCTCGTTAGTGTCCGCGTTGAAGAGGCCGCCCTTCTCCGATAGGTAGACAATCTTGAGTGGCTGGAGAGACTTGGCCAGCTCTCCTGCCGCCACGTCGGCATTGACATTCAACACCTGTCCGTCGGGTGTCTCGGCCATGGACGTAAGAATCGGAAGGCAGCCAGCATTGATAGCCGCCTCGATCGGGTCCTTGTTGATCTTGTTGATCTTGCCAACCAAGTTCCACTTCTCCTTGTCCAAGTAGTCCGCTCCAAACACACCGCTTGTGACCGGTCGAGCACGAACACCCATCTCCTCCAACTTCTCCACCAACTTCAGGTTCTCCTCCAAAAATAGTTTGCGCGCAACTGCTAGGGTCTTGCCGTCGGTAACGCGGATGCCTTCCTCGAATTGAGGCTCGACTCCAGCATCTTCCAGCAACTTGTTCAGCTGTGGGCCAGCACCGTGGACCACGACAGGGAAGAGCCCGACATTTGTGAGGAGCGCAAGCGCAGAGGTGAGAGATTCGAGATGCTCGGTTATGATCGCACCGCCTACTTTAATGACGGCGAACTGTTGGGAGGAGACGGACGAGAAGTGCGAGAGGTATTGCTGGACCTCGCGCTTCGAGCCGATGTTGCTGAGCAGCTGAATGACTGTCGATCTAGTCGTGGTATCAGACCCAGGGGCGGAGTATTGTCTCTTCGCCACGAGAGCAGACGACACGGCAGCCCTTGGGAGGCTCGAAGGTAGACGGCGACCAGAGATGGCGATGCGGCGCCCGGCGAGGCGGGCGGAGGCTCGTAGAGCTAGCATTGTTGAAAATGAAGGACCTCGAGCCCGCTGGGGAAGCAATGGGACTCTGCCTTCCTTGGGGCGAGAGGGGCAGGGTTATCAATAGTTGGCTGTGACCAAAGCACGAGGGTAAGTGAGGTATGCGGGGATAAAAAGTTCAGAAATGCCGCTCTTGTGCCACCGATGATTGGAGGCTGTGATTGGCTGGCTACTTATCAGCGACCAGAATATACAGACAAATGGGGAAAAATATACACAATTCGCTCCAAATTATATAATAACCCCCAGTGAGCGTCCCAATGGTATATTTGATTGTGTTTTGGGGATTTTTGTGTTCACTTTTAAGAGTCAGAGTTTCTTGGTGCTGTTCCTTGAGCCGAAGTCGCAGCCCAGGAGATCGGCAACCCGATTGGCCAAGCGCCACGGTTATCCTTTTGGTCTCTGAACTCTGAACTGGTGAGTAGCTAAGCACATTTCTTATTTTTAAAAAGGCTGCGATATAGCTACATTGGATATTGACGGGAATTAATGGGTGGTTGAGTATACGAATCTAGTTGTATGAGCAACTGTGTGGTGTGCTTGTAGGATTATTTGCATGGGATCTCACCACTGGGGTTATTTACCATGGCCGTGCGGTTACTCTGGTGATGACTTCACGCCCAGACTACCCTACAGGCATATGTCAGGGCCTATCATACCATTACTGCCTCGGCGGCCGAATGCCTTGGAATACACGTATCGCATGTCACCCAGACATCACGTCGATGTGACAATGAGAAGATGGCTTGTCACACTTCGATTTGGGCACGAACTTGAAAGCAGATGTAACCGAGATAATACACGCAACTCAATTAGGTGGGCAATCCTCCTGCCGCAATGATAGATACATAACGCTGGGTCGTCTCTTCGTGACCATATCCCTCGGGTGGGTAAGACGCCCAGATCGCATTGCCCAAAATCAACACGAGAACAAAAAATAACGAATCGACTGTAGAACTCCTTCGTCACTAGCCGGCTCGCCCATCAATACTGCCTCTCGAGCCAGCGAGTTTCACGTCCACCTTTCCAGGCATACGTATGACGATCGTGGGCGATTGATATGTTCAATGCGCTGCTCGTAAATAGGCTGATGTTGGGGAAACAAACTACTTCGAGAAATGGGTAGCTATTTGGATTGTCAGTTGCTGCAATACAGGCAAGGGGGAGGGGAAGGGTGACAACGTACCGACTGGAATAACAATGATAAGGATCAGGATGATGAGTCCACCGCCCACGATTAATTTCCACTTCATATTAGACCTCCACATCTTTTGCCTGACTCGGTTTGCGCCCTGGTTGAACCCTTGCGCCGAGACCGCCAGGTTGTCCGTCTTATCTTGAAGCGAATTCAGGTTCTCTCCACGTTGCGCTAACTTGTCGACATTGTGCTGCATCTTTGCGGTTGCCCCATCGATCTCCTATGGTGGCAAACGTTAGCAGACACTCAGTACACTGTATCTACAAAAAGGAAAACATCCAGCTAATGTTCGGTCTGTGAATTTGGCGCATGTAATGTCGCGCACACCAAGGAATGCAACGGCCGTACTCCCCACGGTCTAGCCAACAGTTCTGCCAACTAGAGCCATGTTGCATCCCATCAAAGACCGCGTCTCCTCCCCTTGTAGTCGTCTGCAGGTCTGGCTGCTGACATTATGTCCGTTGCAGCACTCCAGTAACTGGTACAGTCGGGTCCACCTAAGACTCCTCGGAATATCGTGGTCAGACTTACTTGTTGAAGCTGCTCCGTGTCCACATGGGCCCTTGGTCCTTTCGCTGACCCGGCCCCATTGCCACTCGGTTGATATGGGTCGTATGGCTGGCTCGACATCTTGATTTCAGGGGGTTGAGGAGTCGTTGATAGGTTTTGTGTATTGAGGTGAACAGGTCGTATGAAGTGTATTTGTGGCTTGAGATGTAGAGGAAGTTTGGATGGTGGTTGTGATGGATGAAGTTGTTGTTGAATTGATGATGACGGGAGGCCGGGGGATTAGTGAGACGTGACGAAGAGGCGAGTGGCTGAGGCGAAACAGATTCGCAACGGATCCTCTGACAAAGGTTTTGGAGAAAGATTCAACCTTTTCAACACCTGAAAAAGCCTTAAAATATGGTAATATCAAGAGGGCTCTTCGCCTTCATCACCACAATACCAGTTCACATTCACGGATACTATATTATAATTAAGAGATATGCTACACGTCACCTCCATCTGTTCTCGACACTTGCCACGTGACCAATTGAAAAATCTAATGTGGCTGGTGGCGACTCACGTGATGTTAATTCAAGTGGTTACGAAGTTATAAATAGATTATCACGTGTGCGTTCCAAGGCAACAGCAACATCCATCACCAACTAATTACTCCCTGTCTACATTTCCAAACGAGCTTCATTCACCTTCTGGACTATTTCTCTTTTTGACAAGCGCTCAACTCACTGCAGAACCCATCACCCATAATGTTTCTTAATGGTTAATGTTCTCTGGGCCGCTAACATTCGCAGTCCTAGTTTTAAAGCGGGAAGACTAAGCTGGGAGGTGTCCCCCTTTTGCATTGGTTCTGTAAGCTCTCCTTGAGCATGTCCTCTCAAGTTGCTCAGGGTTAGCTTTGACTATACTGCAATATGTTATATCTTTTACAGCTTTTATGGTTTCCTTCTTGTAATCTTCATGGTTCGGTTTAATAGAGCTTGCGGCTTGTACTTGCGCTTTTCTAAGCTCCATATGCTGTATATACCAGAGACTAAGCCGCCACATGAGCTATGGTAAGCTTAAATGCGACTATATTACCATATAGTCGGTGGTCACACCACTTATTTTTGAAGGCCACTCCTAAACAATATGGCCAGATCAAGCTCATCCCCCAAGTTTAGAACCCCATTTCCTTTTGTCCCTTGAACCTTTCCTTCATCAAACTATCCATTGTCGACTTATATGCATCTACTTACGGTAGTATTTCTTGACGCCCAGCTCAGCCATTGGCCATTCTCGTGCCTATAGGAAGTCAGGATAACTAGATGCTCGTGCAGCAACGGGTACCTATCAAGCCAATCTCGTACCTCGACCGACTGCATTAAGAGGTAGAGGTATTGTACATCATGAATCTCGGTATATATGCAGCTCTTGTTGTTGGAGCCTTACTATCCATCTGTGGCATTTCATCTGCCATCCATGTTGACCTTTCATCCAGTGGTAGCTATTCCATGAAAAATGCCTGTAATGGCGATGCCCATAACTCATAAGCTGACCTCGATATAGATGCTATCAAATCATCGGCCAAAGTTCTTGCAGGCGATATGCTGAGCCACTATCACGGCAATGAACCAGGCCAAATACCAGGAAATCTTCCCTATCCCTACTACTGGTGGGAGTGCGGAGCCATGTTTGGTTCCCTCATCGACTATTGGCTTTATACAGGTGATTCTGCACACAACGATCTCGTCACCCAGGGAATGCAATTTCAAGTGGGTCCAAATAATGATTTCATGCCTCCGAATCAGACCAAAACACTAGGGAATGATGATCAATGCTTCTGGGCGCTCGCTGCGATCTCCGCCGCCGAATCAAATTTCCCAAACCCGCCAAGGGATAAACCGCAGTGGCTTGCACTCGCCCAAGCCGTTTTCAATACTCAAGCACAACGTTGGGACAAGTCAACATGCGGCGGAGGCCTTAAATGGCAGATATACACCTTCAACAACGGTTACACATACAAGAACACAATTTCTAATGGATGTTATTTTAATCTCGGCGCGAGATTAGCCTTGTATACGAGAAATGATACATATGCGGACTGGGCCACCGCAGCGTGGAACTGGATGTCGGAAGTGGGCTTAATCGATAAAGAATATGCCGTTTTTGATGGGAGTGACGAGTTGAAAAATTGTGCTTCTATCAATCGCGTACAATGGAGCTACAATGTTGGGATTCTGCTTAATGGTGCAGCAGCTATGTATAATTATGTCAGTACTTTTCTCATTGTTGCCTTTACCTTCACTCTCGGTATTATCATCAGCCTTCTAGTGTTAGCCGTGAAACAAATGCTTATATTCCCTGCTGACTATTCCCAGACTGGTGGCACCGACACTTGGCGTCGCCACACTTCTGGACTACTCAAAACCACATCCTCGACATTCTTTCGCGATAAAGTTATGTTTGAACCTGCCTGCGAACTTGATGACACCTGCAATACGGACCAGCTCTCTTTTAAGGCTTATCTTAGCCGATGGATGGCGGCTACCACCAAATTAGCCCCATTCACATATAGCACTATTAAGCCGTTACTTAGGGCTTCCGCGGAAGCTGCTATGTCACATTGCAACGGAGGTAACAATGGACGTACCTGTGGCCTGAAGTGGTCGAACTGGGGAAACTGGGATGGCTCTAATGGAATTGGTCAGCAGATGGCGGCGTTGGAGGTGTTGCAGAGTAATCTTATACATTCAACCAAAGGGCCCGTCAATGAAGAGGATGGCGGTACGAGCCAGGGAAATCCAAGCGCAGGGGGCGATGGTAGAGGAAACAAAGATGTAAAAGCAGGGCCATGGTCTCAGCCTGCCGGTGTGGGAGACCGTGTCGGGGCTGGGGCCTTGACCGCTGTGATGGCGGCCGGAGTTGTTTGCGGGGTGTGGTGGATAGTTTGCTGAGGTTACTAGGTGATCAAAAGGTTTCAAGATTTGAAGGGACGATAATATATGACGATAATATATGACTTAATAATTATACTACACGTCAAACTTAGATATAAAAGTAATAACTGCAGCTATCTAGAGACACCGCTAAATGTGCAAAACATTATCCGCCCACTGAACTGTATCATAGACGCCCGCCGGCATCGACATGAAGGATTTAAACATTAACCCTGCTAGAAGAAGCCTTGATAGTCCATAGCAACCTACTAAATAAGTAGGTCCAAGTTGCATAAGAGCTTCCCGTCGTTTCGCCTTATCTCCCCACCACTCTACTACCTTTTCTAGGCGTGTTATCCCATATAACCGCCGTATAACACCCACTGGGGCATCTCTTAACCAATGAAGAGGCACCGAAATCTCTATAATCATGACAAGATACCCAAAAACAAACGCACTGAGGGGTAATAAAGTGATAAGGAAGGACCCAGCCCTCCATAACATTTTGTCAAGCGTCGATGGGAATTCAAAGTTCCAGGCAGTGAGATGCACTGATCCAAAAACAATGCCTAGTATGGCGCCAACCGCCATTTCTAGCACAGCATTATAGTCCCAGCCAATGACCTCTGGCCCATTGATATCAACCCACCCCAACTCTCCTTTTTGTGGCCCTGTTTCGATCTCACGGTATTCCTTTGCTGCCTGCGACCAATAAACAAAATTCGGTAGTCGCTCAGCACCAAGGAAAATTCGTGTGCTTGAGAATTTGTTCTTTGGTTCAAGTCCATACGCCCAAACCAATTCCGAGTCGCTTATTGATCTCCATAGTCGAATGTCAAGAGGTTTATGCCACCAGAAAACAGTCGTCATAAGTGTGCATCCGACAAAAGCAACGGTTCCGATCTCTAGTTGGCTGATAGGCAACTTCTCTGCAGCCCGAGATATAATCTGAGCCGCAAACCAAGTGACTTGCACTATAATAATCAGTTTTGCAAGGCTGTCAGATTTATTTTCTGCAATGATTTTTTCTGGATCAGGGAGAGTGATTAATTCCAAAACTTGCGGGTGCAATGCTATGGAACCGTCCTGAGAACAAAACCGAAGCACTCTGGGCTCCCATAAATCCGGTTTTTTAACGGTATCATCGGGATCTGGAATGAAGGGCAGCGAGTGCCGTAGGCCACCAGACACAAAGAACCAAGCTTGAGCCCAGCTCTTATTTTTCAGGTTTCGCCGTATATTCCAGGCAAATCTCCATTGATTGAAGGCAATGCCTGTGACTAATTCAGGAACGCATAGTGCGATGAACATCCATTTCAATTTTCGAAATAATATTGTCTTTTGGGATTCCATGCAATTCGGAATGTTCAAATGCAACACATTCCAGGCGCCAAGGAAAAATATTGCAACGCAGGAGTAAATGATATCGATGCTTCCACGAGAATTAGGTGTGGACGTCCATCCTACATGTCCTGAAGTAGAGGCGGTGCCGTTTGAGGTGCTGTTCGTCACGTTCATGGCGAACAGAAGCTAGCAATATTGTATATAAATAATACACGCACACATCAACTGGAAAGGCTGTTAGTACTAGGCACGTTACGAGTAAGATGGGGTGTATATAGTTACCAACCAGTTGAAGATGGTGAAAGACACAGCAATGCCAGTCGAGATACTCGCACAAGCAGAAACGCAACGATAATGACATGAAGGACAGAAAAGAAACGAACGAGGAGATGGAAAGGCATTTTATTCACGAATTCGCACTGCAAGGCTGAACTGATGCCTACTCAATGGGCTATGTAAATGCAGGGGGTGTTTCGCATAGCCTCCTCCAGCCGTATGGGTGTTGATACACGCTGTTAGGCGACATTGGCCAGGAAAACGCGACCTTTAACGCCAAAAAAGAGCATTGGGTTTGTCTTACTCGTTCCCAGCCTGGTTTCTGTTTACTGTAGCCAGTTCCTGTGGCCTGTCTCCCCCGTGAGCACGTGCCTGCATGGTTTTAATGACGGCGCTTCTGTGGTCAATCCTAGACCAATCAGATATATAATTCTGAAGCGCGATGACACATTCCGCCCCTCATCCCGCATGATGAATCAAACGCGATCTTTTATCACGGAAATAGATGTTTTAAAATTAGCACTGTTCCAACAGCTTGGGTGCGAGTGAAGGTGAGCCCTGACCGCTTTTGAGGTAATGCCAGGAGGTCCGACGTGAACGAAGCTAAAAACTCGGGCCCCGCCGAAGCCTTCCGTGAAGTTGCCGCCAACATCGGCACTCACTCCCAACAATACCTAGCTACCCCACATTTGTGGTTGATAAACGCTCGAAAACACTCCTATTGTGAAAATAAAACATGAATACAATTAGGTATAATTCATTCCTACGGAAGTCAGATGCTAATTCCTATCGTGTATTGGTTGAAGTCTGTTCTACCAACGCCTTCGATTCTGTGCGCCTCTAAAACAATGTAGACAGCCACACTCTAATGACCGGGCATCAATGGGATGGCGCTAGGTCGACTCGCATCTTTTCGATATCTTCCTCGATAAATCCGAGATCAGTCTTGAGGTAGCCGACGATGCCCTCCTTAAACCGAGATTCGATCGACTCGACAAACGCGGTAATTGCGGTGCCTTTCACGCTCATGAACGCCAACATGCCGGGGCTGAAGTGGGTTGGATCGGAGCCTCTATCGTTCACGCCAGCCTGAAGCGAACTAGAAAGCGACTGTCGAGCAGGCTCAGTGCCAACACGACTGAGGAGGTAGTCGTGGGTAATTTGATCACTGGGGACACCGACGAGTTGCAAAATGAGTGCAGCGAGGACTCCGGTTCGGTCCTTTCCGGCTAGTGTGAGGAAAAGCGGTCAGCTTGAGGCCATTTTCCGAATAATGTTCTTTACTGGAACTCACCAGTGCAATGAAAAAGAAATGGCTTGTTCGGTTGGTCTCTTATGTGTGTAAACACCGCCTTAAACGTTGGCTGCAGGGCTTTGAGAGCATCGTCGTACATATCTACAAAGGCAGATACCCCGCCATCGTCTTTGGCAAAGGCATCCATCTCTGTTTTTTGTGGAGTTTCCGCATATGCTAGCCATACAGTCTCGGCGCCTGGAATTTCGGGGCTGGGGTATTTCTCTCTCTCAGAAGGTTTTCGAAGGTCGAAGATTGTCTTCACACCAACGTCCACGACCAGCTTTCTCATTCCCAAGCCTGTAATTCTGGTCAGGACACCAGAGCGGTAGGCAAACCCTTGGCGTATGTTGAGGGCCGTCGTAGTACTGCTGATGTCCCGCACATTGGCGACACCCGAGATCTTGACAAAGGGTGTGGAGGACAAGATCTCTGCTACAATCGGAGGAGGAAGCTTCTCTCTCAGATCCGTCCTCACCAGCTCTGTGATATCGTAATCTAAGTTTTTGTTGGCATGGGAGGCCATATTCAGTGATTGCTCTCTGGAGAGACGCTGTATATTGCTTTCCTATACTTTCGTGCTAGGGTTTCCCATCTGACGGAGGATCACCCAACCACTTCCAACCCAACCACTTCCACTTGATAGATTATAAATATATCTACCGGTCTTCACACTTCCTGTTGGGGGAGGTTATGTATCTGAGCACTTGATGTAAAATTGAGAAACGTGTGAGCTTCACAGACAGAATTGCACTGCAGGTAAGGTAGAACGAGGATGGAGAGACTGCTTCGTATTTTCCCCTAGCCTCCGCTCCTACTTAAATATCTTTGAGCTGAGCTATTTGTCCACTATTTAAGAAATTGCGCCGTGTCCCAGGGGCTCTTTCCTTGAATATCCTGTTGGCAGTCACGTGTTCGTCTTTATCAAGGGGCTACGGATTGACGGGAAGGATTGCCAAGTTCGTCAACAAACAGCACAGCAAACAAGTGGGGCCGCAAACAAGCTGCCACCAAGGCGCCTGTGCACCAGAAAGCTGGGGTTGTACTCAGTTGTGGGTTCAATCGTGGATATCCTGGGTATCGTCGTGGATATTGTGGATAGCCTCGTCTGAACAGCAACACATCTTCAACAGTGTTGCCGTGGTTGCTGACGTGACTGGCATTCTTACGATATGGTTCGAAACACAGCCACTGACGGCGCCAATGAGAGTCGTGAAGGTCTCTTGCGTCCGTCGCTCGACCAAGCCTATCGATCTTCTTCCGATTCCGACCTCGATGCAACCGATTACCTGAAGTACCAGGAGCAACCTTCTACAGAGCCTTCTGAAATGAAGCCCTTGTCGAAGCTCCGCCGGAGCTGCACCCGCCGCTCAAAATGCTGCCTCATGATCGCCGTGGTGGTCATAATAATCGGAATCGTGGTTGGTGGGGGCGGATGGTGGGTTTACAACATGGTGCCGGTGGACGGCGAGTCGCCGCCATGGTATCCATCCCCACTCGGAGGAGAAATCGACACGCCGTGGAAAGAGAGCTATGCCAAAGCGGCCAAACTGGTTGAAAATATGACACTGCCGGAAAAAGTAAACGTCTCGACTGGAGTAGGCTGGCAGATGGGCCTCGCAGTAGGTAACACTGCACCAGCTACACATGTCGGCTTCCCGAGTCTTGCGCTCCAAGATGGGCCTCTGGGCATTAGATTTGCCGACAATGCTACAGCATTCCCGGCGGGGTTGACAGTTGGCGCTACGTGGAACAGAACGTTAATGTATGCAAGGGGGAAAGCGCACGGCCAGGAAGCGCGCTTGAAGGGCATCAATGTTCTCCTTGGCCCCTGCGTGGGGCCACTTGGGCGTATGCCTGCGGGTGGCAGGAACTGGGAAGGGTTTGGAGCCGATCCCTACCTCCAGGGCGTTGCTGCCGCTGAGACGGTCAAAGGCATCCAGGGAGAAGGAGTCATGGCTACAATCAAGCACTACATTGGGAATGAGCAAGAACACTTCCGACAGGCTCGGGAATGGGCCATCCCAAACGCCCTCAGCTCAAACATTGGCGACAGGACTTTGCACGAGCTCTACCTATGGCCATTCGCTGATGCCGTTAAAGCTGGCGTTGCAAGTGTCATGTGCAGTTACCAGATGACGAACAACTCATACTCTTGCGCCAATAGTAAGTTGCTAAATGGTATTCTAAAGGACGAACTTGGATTTCAAGGATTCGTCCAGTCCGACTGGCTGGCGCAGCGCGCTGGGGTGGCGAGCACATTGGCAGGGTTGGACATGAGCATGCCAGGAGATGGTCTTGTTTGGGCAAACGGCCAGTCGCTCTGGGGCCCTGAACTTACCAAGTCGGTTCTCAACGGCTCTGTGCCTGTATCTCGGCTGAACGATATGGTGACCCGTATTGTCGCAGCATGGTACCAACTCGGACAGGATGACGAATCTAAATTTGACCGAAAGGGACCAAACTTCTCGTCGTGGACGAATGATGCCGAAGGACGTCTTCATCATGGTAGCCCAGATGACACCAACCTTCAAATTGTCAATCAGTTTGTCAATGTTCAAGGCGAAGAGGAAAATTCCCACGCCGAAATCGCAAAGGAGGTGGCAATACAAGGGACAGTGTTGCTCAAAAACAGTGGCATCTTGCCTCTCAGCCGTGTGGGGTGGCCAGAAGGTGCGACACAGGACAGGAAATTTAGAGTTGGCATATTCGGGGAGGACTCTGGGCCAGGAAATGGGCCAAATGCTTGCGAGGATCGCGCCTGTAACCAGGGAACTCTAGGATCTGGATGGGGCTCTGGGGCCGTTGAGTTTCCGTATCTCATTACGCCAGTTTCTGCGATCAAGGCGGCCGTTGATAAGGCCAAAGTCGACGTAACCGACTCATTGACCAACAAGGCGCCACCGGGAAGCTCGTCGATGCTGAAGGACCAAGATATTTGTATCGTGTTCGTGAACGCTGACTCGGGCGAGGGCTACAAGAAATCCGATGGCATTGCGGGCGATCGAAATGACCTCAAATTACACAAGGATGGCGATAAGCTTGTCCAGCAGGTAACAAACGGCTGTGGTGGTGGGAAAGGCGATACTATTGTCGTTGTTCACGCCGTTGGCCCTGTGTTGATGGAAAGTTGGATTGATCTTCCCGGCGTTAAAGCCGTGGTTATGGCTCATCTTCCTGGCCAAGAAAGCGGCAATGCCCTCGTCGATATCCTTTTCGGCGACGCGAACCCGAGCGGTAAACTTCCATACACAATTGGAAAGAGTCTCGACGATTACGGGAGTGGAGCCAAGGTACTCTATTTGCCCAATGCGCCGATCCCGCAGCAAAACTTCTCTGAAGGGATCTACATCGACTACAGACACTTTGACAAATATGACATCACACCACGCTTCGAGTTTGGATTTGGTCTCTCCTACACCAAGTTTGAGTATAGCGATATTCAGGTCACTACCGTCAAGGGGAAGTCGGCACTACCTGACCTGCGGCCAAATGCTACAGCTCCACCAACTTATGATCAAACACTTCCCGACCCCTCATCTGCGCTGTACCCTTCTGGCTTCAGAAGGTTAGCAAAGTACATTTATCCCTACATCGACAACGTATCGGATATTACTACAGGGTCATATCCATACCCAGATGGCTACAATACGACACAGCTGCCATCCCAAGCTGGTGGCGGCGAGGGTGGCAACCCATCACTCTTCGACGTCCATGCTACCGTGTCCGTGACCCTGAAAAACACCGGCGGGGTGTCTGGCGCAGAAGTTGCACAGTTGTATTTATCATACCCCAAGTCCCCAGTTCCTAGCGACTCCATGGGTGGGATGAGACGAGGTGGCTGGTTCGACACTGATATGAGTGACTTCCCAGTTAAAGTGCTGAGAGGCTTTGAAAAGATAAACTTGAAGCCGGGAGAGATAAAGGATGTCCATTTCAAGTTAACTCGAAGAGATCTGAGCTTCTGGGATGTGAGGGAGCAAAACTGGGTCATGCCTATTGACGGGGCGTTTACGATAAGGGTTGGGAGTAGCTCAAGGGATATCAGGCTTGAAGGGAAATTCTAATGTGTTGGTTTGGACTTATGACATGGAAGCGGGCGTTTTGGAATTGATACCAAAATTAGAAGAGGTGTATGGGAGATGCCCCTCGGAAATATTGGTAGAAGGGGAATTTTAGTATGTAAATCAACGACAAATATCGTGTGTTTTCTACGTCCCTTACTTTTGGTCAAAAGAAACCATCTTGGAAGCCTCATGAATTCTTCATCTGTATACGCTCCGTACTACAATAACATTCGGATCCCACTCACCGACACATTTTGCCATTTTAGTCTCCCCCTTTTCAAAGCCGACCCAGTGTAGCCACTATTTGCCGCCAGTTCCGTACGTGCTCAAGGCACAACAAATCTCTATTTATAATTCAGGCTCATGCTCCCTACCCTTCCATTCTCACTAATCCCGTGCGCAAAAGGAGATAGCATCGTCCACTCTGTCAAATATAATACTACGGGCAGCTGGCGGGGGCGGCTGATTCGGGCTGGTTTTCAACGACGTCTGCGCTTGGAGGCTTCCCGGCCCACTTCACTACTGCAGGCCAGAGTCTGGTTCCTGTGGTGTTGGCGACAGTGATTATCGTATCGTCGCTGCAATTATGTCAGCAAATAAATTAGGGTTGGAAATATAGATAATGAAGTACCTCTTGGCTGAATCACTGCTGACAGACCTCGTCTCAGCCATTGCCACGGATCGAAGGAGCAGTGGTACTGCAGGAACGATTCTGGTTTTTTGGGAAATAATGGCTGCCATAGAATTCCTCCTCGCTGTCACCACGCATTCATCCAGCGCGGGGTTCAACAGCGCCATGGTTGAATGGCCAGTAGTGCTTTGGTCGATTCGGAAACTGGGCTTCCCTTCTCCAAGACTCGGCCAGTGCGTGGGGTCGGTGAGTATATTGACCTTTGTAGCTGGAAGGACACGTTCGGAGTGTGTGTTCTCTTTGAGGTCGATGTTGGACTTGTTTCTTTTAAAAAACTTGACCTTCACTTGATTTCTAGCCTCTGACTGAGGGGCTTCACCAGGGTTGTAAGTAATCTCATTCGTAGTTAGTTCGTAGCCTTCATAGTTCTTCACTCTGGTCTCGATACCAAAAGATGAGTTGTTACTGTCCGTCTTGCCATGCTTTTTCTTTGAGGATCTGGGCGACCCCTCGTCTGTGGTTAACTTTCTAGGAGAACCACGGTTAACCTTCGTGGGCCTTTTCAAAGGTGATCTGCCTCTGAACTCGCCGACTCCTGCCAGGCCTTTATTCGAAGTAGGTTGCGTGGACGTTTCTTCGTCTTTTGTCTCGGAATCTAGTTTCGGGGGGTTGTAAGAGCCAGCGTCGTCGTTGTTTGCATCAGATATGCCCTCAGATTTCAATGCCTCGGCACTCATCACCCCACCTGCCGTCTTGCGTGTCGAGTGGCCAGTGCCACCAGTGGCAATTGCAATGAAATCAATGCTCTTAAGCTTTTTCTTTTTCTTTTTTCCAAGCCTATCCGATTCTCCCATGGTCGTGCTGGGATCACGACGCTCGGGGGAAGCTGAGAGAACGCCGCTGCTAATAAAACTTTCCTTGTTGCCAGACGAGCTCTCAGAATTCTTCATAGTGTGGTAGAGCAAGGTTTCAGCTGGCGATTCATCAAATATGCTTTCCTTGTGAGTAAAGGATGAACTGTGGCTGCTGAATGAGGTCCCATATTTTCCTTCCTCGGGCACAGAGAGGTCCTCAGAAACAGCAAATGACCCCTTCTTGGTTGGAATGTCAGGGATGCTGTCGCTTCTGTCGTATTCAGTCAGTATCTGCCAAATTGTAGATATGGACATTACTTACCGTAGCTTTCCTGTGTCAAAAGACTTCGTCGTCTTGGTTGACTGGCGTGAGCTTGTCGATCGGTGGCCCTTTCCACCCCTGGGCGTAGTGCCACTTTCAATATATGCCTTCTTAATCGCAAGATTCTGTTTGGATGGCGTATTGTGTCGTTTTGAAGGCGTGTTGGCTTCTTTTCTCGGCATTTGATCTCCATTGTTTGAAACGCTGGCATTCTGGTCCCTTTCGGTGGTTTTATAAGTTCGCCTGTGCTCACCAGCTTCAGATGAATCTCCAGTATGATCGCTCATGTAGCGCTGGTTGCCTCTAAACGAGTCTCCTCGGTAGCGATTTGGCCCATTCCGATTATCAAACTCTGCCTTTCTCCGATAGGGTGCAACTATCAATACTCTGCCATCATAAAAGAATCCGTTGAAGCGTTGGATTGCCTCTGTAGCACTCGTATCGGCTTTGAAGCTAAAATAAAGGTTAGAATCCTCGTAAAGGCAACGAAAACATGGCCGAGGGTTCAATAACTTACGTCATAAATGCAAAGTCCTTGAGGGGTCTGTATCCCTCGATCTCTCCGCAACACTCCATCATTGTTGGAACAAGATCTGAAGTGAACTCGTCGTCTGTAAACCCCCGTATATAGATCGAGCGACCTTCTTCGATTACGGCGTTCATGAGGGTCGCGGAGTTTTGAATATAATAATATTTCTCCGCAGGATTCTGTGTATCTGGAATCGCAGTTTTTACTTCAACAATTGCTGCAGCCTCGTACTTTGTAAAGGTTTTGTTCCTGGGCACATTTGAATAGGCCCTGTTCCGGTTCACTCCAGGTTTGGAACCGGATATTACACGATCCTGGTCATTATCGTTGGCCAATGCTCGGTCTTTGAAGTCGCGAGGTGGCGTATAGGCCGTTGGAATCGGTCCAGCCAGAGACATAGGTCTACTCCGAGAGATTCTATGCGGATTATACGTGTAAATCGGTTCGATTTTCGTCTGCGAAACTTGAGAGTAGCGGACCTTGGCAAATAGTTAGTATACATGAGAGCGAAGGGTTATCCGTTCTCCTCACCATGCCGCGATTCTTTTCGAGCGAGACTTCACGTCGGTGCACATGATATTCTCCGGCAGACTCTCTGGCAGAAGCAATCCCAAGACCTATTGCGTCTGAATTTGGAGATTCCTGCCATGGAATCTGGTGTTGGGCCTTTGGGCCTGGTCGAGTTGGAACTGCCCGGAATTATGTTATTTTTCGTTCAAATAGTGGCAAATAGTATAGTGCAGCGGTGATTTGTTGATCTTAACTAACCTGGGGGAGCAAAATTATTTCTATCGATTTCCACGGACCGCGCGAGGCCTTCCCTGATAAGCTGGAGTTGTGGTTGCAGAGCATAGCACCGTTGAGCAAGAAAATTGCATACGTCAACCATATCAGTACGAGCCAAGTTATCGAAGTCGAAGTACTGATAATCTTCGGGTTCAAATACCGCTATGACAGGTGTGTTGGGGGGGACTCTGGCAAGCTTTGCGAGATTGACTACAGACCATTCGTTGACGAATGACTCTATCTGTCGTCTCTTCTCGATATTGGTAGCTGCGAGACGGTGGATGACGTGGAAGCAGAAGCCGGCTCCCTCCATCCAGATATCCAAGGGATCAAAGTAAGTGTATAGATCTTCCCAGGCAATCGGCAAAGATTGAATAGTATGAACGAAACCTGGATATTTATCTCGATAGAAATTGGCTCTTTCGTAGATATCGTTTGTATCATTGGTTCGGACCACATATTGTGGTGCCGGTTTTGGTACAAGTCGAATTGAGCGTGATCTGAGGTTGGTCGAGAAGAAAGCAGGAGCATTTGGCGGGAAATTGGTGAACAGCTCAGGAGGCACATATCCTGGGACGACAGGCAGGTCAATGAAGCCAGTGGGCGGCATTGACGGTGCCATGGGCAGCCTCTGCGGGGCGAAATCCGAAAGGGGCGTAAGAGCCTACAAGATTAGAAATGAAGCTTAGACTGGTGACCAGGAATGACATACACTCATCATGTAGGTCAGATCAGAGGGCACGAGCTGCAGATATTGAAGCTGAAGCTGAGATTATCTGTATTGGGTGTTGAGAACATGATTTATAATTGGAGTAGATAAACAGCACTGACCTGGAGCCGTCTTATAGATGGCACAGAACTGTCAAGCCAATTTAAATAAGGAGGGGCCAAATAAAGGCTCCTTGTGGATTCTTGTGTTGAATTTCAATAGTTACGACGCTGTGTCGACCATGTTTGAGAGAGAAGTTGCAAGAGTTGTTGGGAGAAAAGTTGAGAGAGAAGTCAGGAGAGAAGTTGAAAGAGAAAGTTAAGAAAGAAGGGGGGAAGAGGGAAGAGGGAGGAGGGGGGAGTGAAGACGCGTCCACGATAAGAGCGTCAAGCGTTGAGTGCCAGCTATCCAGCAGGAAGGTGCCACCCAGTTGTGCAGTTCTAAAAGTAAACACTCAGACAGGAGGGGGGCAGGAGCAGAAGGAAGGAGCAGAAGCTAGCGAACATAAACAAAGGGAACAAAAAACAGAATTCACTTCCACTTCCACTTCTTCTTGATGATATTGGAAGCGCGACAGAGCCACGGCAGTAGATTTAACGAGAAGGAGATAACTGGCAGCTTCAGACTATAGCAGCATCATTGATCCTTCTCGACTCAAGCTGCAAGTGCTTGGATTATATTTCACTTTCTCTCCAAAACGGCAGCCCGTATGAAGCCACCCATTCTCAGATCAGTATCCAATCCCATATAACCAACGATGCGAACAGACTACGATAATGAGACTGCTGGGAATATGATAAGGGGCTGTTATTGATCATGAAACATACTGTACAAACCGCTCTCTGCTGCTACCACAGGTCCCCACCAAGAATTGAAAGAAGCATATTGACTCTGCACATTCAAAACCACCTTGGGTTCGCTATTTACTTAATTTGCTCGTAAGCCTGGAAAGAGTGGAGTGAAATTTATCAACCCGCCACGAGGCCAAATCAATCTATATAACAACACTTCTTGACACCTTCACTTGAGGTATCGAGAGAGACAGACGGGAAATGCCCGTGTAGGAACGCTAAATTCAAAATCATTCCTTTGGCAGCGATTCCAACAATTTCAGGATCTCCGATTCATTTGCACCTGCCACCACCTTTCCGTTGTTCCAGTCAACCGTCTACCTTCTGTTAGCCTGCCGCCATGCCACTCCGTTCCAACCGCTGGGAGCTTACCAATGGCCGTTGGAAGCTACCACCATCTTTCTTCCACTTTGTGAAGGCATCCTTCCCACTCGTTGCTCCCTGGACGACTTTGCCAGCTCCATTCTCTCCGACGTATTCGAGAATGCTCTTCAGCTGATCCGGGGTCGGGGCGTCTTCAATAACGTTGAGCTCGAATTCCGTCTGAACGCTGCTCTTTGTCTGTTGCGTGTGGTCGCTCGCTTGGTCCTCTGTAGCTGTCTCTCCAGCGGCCGCTGAAGCTTGCTTCAAGAGACTGTGGACTCTCATCGAAGCTGGGGCAGTTGGGCTGTGGAACAGCGTAATCACGTCGAGGCCTTTGCGCTGGTTGGTTGTTAGCTCCATTCTCGACCCCAAGACGGCGGCATACGTACAAATCTGAACATCTTGAAGTATCTATTGGCAATTGATTGTTATAATTGTTTTAATGTTTCTCACAGTTCGTGGGTTGTAAATAAATGGTATTATGTAGTCAAACACAGTCAACCTTGATGTCGACGTTGTGGAGCTATGACATAGGCGGCTCGGTACGGAATAACTCCTTCCCTTAAACCCCTGCAGGACGACGAATCGCGTTGCTCCAGGGATCAGCAGAAATCGCGAAGTTCATCAACAATAAATCGCTGCGACAGCGACCTCAGCAACAGATCGGATTTTCTCCCCTCACAACTACTTCACGTCGCAGCCATCCAGGTTCTTCTTTGTTTATAAGTCCTCCTCATAATATAAACAGCCGCGATGCCTCCTCTCATTCTTCACAATGTTCCGGACGACGAATTATATGTAGGAGAAGACGGGATCCAGCGCCCATATGCGATGGTCTTCCCTGGGTA
Source organism: Pseudogymnoascus sp. 04NY16 (assembly GCA_001630575.1). Classification (NCBI taxonomy): domain Eukaryota; kingdom Fungi; phylum Ascomycota; class Leotiomycetes; order Thelebolales; family Thelebolaceae; genus Pseudogymnoascus; species Pseudogymnoascus sp. 04NY16. Next base: position 8,577 of record LNAU01000279.1, on the reverse strand, counting down.
TGTCCTCCTCGCCTTCCATCTCATCCTCAATATCATCACGACCAGGCCAATGACCCTGCTGAACCTTTTGCTGACCTCAACTCCCATAGCTCGGAAACCCAACACAACACCCGCGCACGCAAGCCCATCCCCGAAAGCGGCTCCTTTGGACGATCGGTCAGGCGTTCGCGCTCAAAGACAGGAACTCCAGCCAGGAAAGAAGACCCGAATATTCTTGTTGCAGATGCGATTTTCTCCTCATACGTAGCCGAACTCACCAAAAAGCCGACGCCCTCAGGCAGTTCAGCCACAGATAAATCTCGCCGGCCCTCAGGTTCACAGCAAAGCCTCACACAACCTGTATCGCAACATGATCGCAACAGCGACACGGACCATGAGCCGAACCTCGTACACCACCCCGTCCACCGCATCCCAACCGAGGTCATCCTCCGTGGATTTCCCAGCGCACAACAATATGCGGCCATTTCCCACTACGAGACTCTTGCAGGCACGATTCTTGAAGACTACCCACGGGACCCAGCTCTATCACAGCTGAAATTCAAGGCCGGTCGCGGAGATCCAACCGCGCTGAGAGCCAGGACCCTGACGCCAGAAGAGAGGGCGAAAGCTTTAAGCTTTGCTGGTGGCGAAAACTGGATCAAGATCACATTCGAAAGCGAGGAAGCAGCGGAGGTGGCGATTGAAGAAAGCCCACAAACGGTTATGGGATTCAGTGTTTACGCAGAGTTATGGAGAGGCGGACCACCAACAGAGCTAGACGCAGTACCAGCGCCGGGATATGGAGGGAGGGAAAGGCATACACTCGGGGCCGCGGCTGGGCGGAAAGATTGGTCTGCAGCAGGGAGGGACAGGCCATTTGGAAGCATGCCGAGGAATTCGACGATTTCAAGTGCAGGCAGGTGGGCTAGTATTCCTAGCCCCCCAAGTCCAGATACGAGTGAGGTTACTCTGGACACTGCGACGATTAGCGAGACACAATCAAGTTCAACCCTCGCGGCTGGACCTCAACCACCTGCCAGGAGTAAGGATGACGATGTGTTCTGCCGACGCATTCCTACAGCGAAGAAAATGCAGCTCCTACCCGCATCAGCTGCCTTGCTTCCACAACAAAGCTATTCACAAAAACTACTTGCCAGCATACCCGTCATCAGCTGGATTACAGGAGATATCATTGGGAGCGAGGTGCCGAGGAAGGATGATGGGGAATTTGACTGGGCGCTCGCCAGCTTCTACTGGAGGTTGATGTGGTGGCTCGATTTCTGGCTCGGTTTTTTCGGCGGTGATATCGCAGGCAGCAATAAGGATGACTAGTCTCGAATGATAAAATGCGATGATGTTGATGGAGTCAGGAGGTTTTTCAGCGGGAGTATATTATACGGACATGCCACGGGAGGCAAGGAGGGGTGGAGGCATTGTATGTAATGTTAGAAAGGGGCATTGTAGGTTATTATACAAGGACAATATAATATTCGTACTATTCAGCTTAAATCTATATCCCAAAGGTTCAGTTGTAGTAATTCCTTGCTTCTGTTTGAAGAATATTTATTCGTCGAATACATTTAATTAATAAAAATAAAAATATATTAAATCAGCAGATATTATTTTTCACTACCATCAGCTAAAATCAATTGCCCGTAAAGCCAGGCATACAGATATGCCCCGTTGAATATTTATATAAAACCAACGATATCTTTTAGAGTGATATTCTGATGTTTTCTCATTCCTCGGTGTACCTTCCCCAGAAATGACGCCACAAATTTGGAGCCTCCAACCGAAGAGCCGACAGCACATTGAGCTCAATGCCGTTTTATTTTACCAGATTGTAATATACTAATATGTAGAGGCATTATTATAATTGTTTTTAGAAGTAAATAAAATAATGATGTATATCCAAGTGAATCAAAGTCGCTCATGTCATGACCGCGGCTCCCCACATAGTACTCCGTCGAAGCGTAGATTCCTTTCGCTTAGTGTGAAGTCTTGGCGCCCACAAAGCCAATGCGCCATCTCCCTTGTCAACGACACGACGACGACGGTCAAATTATTGAATTACTGTGGAAACAGCGACTTGTACGTGTCCCTTCCAACGCCCATTGATCGGATTTTCGACATTACGACTTCCGATACGACTTCCAAGTGCTAACAGGTTGCCCTACAGTCATCCTTCTCCCTCAGTCCACCCCCAACACAACCGCCATCATGGATATGGACAAGCTGAAGAAGATGCAGCAGTCGGTGCGCATTGGTGAGTTGAACTTCTGACCCCGAGATGAGCCGAATAGCAAGCTTTGAAGAGCGTGGAAGGCAGTTCATCCTTCACCGACACCCCTGCTGACATATCTTTGTAGGGTAAGCAGATTTCCAAACCTCGACCCATCTATCTCCGAAAGACGAACCAGGCACAAATGATGGAGAGGAGGCATCAGGGACAGACGAAATTGATGGATTGAGGCTGACAATTGTGGGATTATAGCGGAAAGGGTACCCCGAGACGTAAGGTCAAGTCCAAGCCAAAGAACTTTGGTGTCGACGACAAGAAGCTCCAGACCGCTCTTAAGAAGATCAACGTGCAGCCCATCCAGGCCATCGAGGAGGTCAACATGTTCAAGGCCGACGGAAACGTTATCCACTTCGCTGCACCAAAGGGTATGTACATCCAACTTTCTACCCGGCAGCCTCTTCAAGGCCACATATCCGACGGAAATACATTATGCGGCAACATACAAGGCGGTGTATTGAAATACGAGCTACGAGGCTAACAATATACAAATAGTGCACGCCGCTGTCCCATCCAACACCTTCGCCATCTACGGTAACGGTGAGGACAAGGAGCTTACCGAGCTCGTACCCGGCATCCTGAACCAGCTGGGCCCCGACTCCCTGGCCTCGCTCCGCAAGCTGGCCGAGAGCTACCAGTCGATGCAGAAGAAGGAGGGTGAGGAGAAGGAGGACGATGACGACATCCCAGACTTGGTTGCCGGCGAGACTTTCGACGAGAAGGTCGATGTCGAGTAAGCGCTTAAAAAAAGTTAAAAGCCGAGCAGGATGGATGGGACGCTACTGTGGCGCCAGTACGCAAGGATGGCTGCTGAGGTGATGCGATAGGCTGTTTTGGGCGCACATGCGTGGATGGATTTGTGTCTCAGCCTGGCAGAACAGATCTTAGGGGGTCATTCGAAGGGCGAAGTAGGCTCTTGATGACTTGCTTGTACAAAACTCTTCGAATACAGCCACAGTCAATCTTCCAATGTCCATCTGCTTGAATATGCGTTGATACGCCAGGTGAGAATAATGTGGTGTGTTTATGTGGGAGTCACAAGGCTAAACTGCTGGCGTTGAACTATAATTCGACCGGCGGTACGCTACTCTATGAGCGCAGTTTCCATATCGACTGTGATAACTGAACCCCTAATCCAAACGAATGAGGTATGACGACGTAAGGCAGTCCAAATAAAAATCTCAAAGTCTATTTAATTATGTCCTTTCCCTTTCCCTTTCCAATTCCCATACCTGCATATTCATCTTCTACACTTTCGCTCACATCTATCAACATTAAAGTCTCAAAACGCGGTTTATCTTCTCACCACCATCACTGCACATTCTCACTTCTATCGGCTTCATTCTTCATATATTTAAACTTGGTTCTTGAAATTCAGGGCCAGTCCTACTGGTCGCCTTCCCACCCACCAATATGGCACAGCCACTCTCCGGATCGCCGAGCTCATCCTTCTTCGTTATGCGCCCGACGGACCAAAGCCTCCCTACATCCCTTGCTCAACAGATGAACCGAGCTTCCGAAAATGCCAGCGCAGAAGTATCAGCAAGACGTTCGGCTGGTTATGGGCAGCCTGGTCTCCATACGGACCAGACGGTACTCCTCGCTCCACAGAGCCCGAGCCAGATTCCAGGGACCTATGCTAGTGCTGCTGAGGCCTGGAATCCTATCACGACTCCTGCTCATAGTTCAAGCACATTCATGTCTGGCGGTATCCAAGAGCAGGCTTGTCTTCTTAAGGGGATAGCAGCAATAGAAGCTTGCGAAGGGACCGAGGCGCCTGTCAACGCAACAGCAACAGGTGCGGAGCACCGCACTAAAATCAAGTGGGTATTTAACAAAAGAAACTTCTGCAAGCTCTTGCGAGAATGTTTCGCCTATGTGGAAGATCTTCAATCTGCCCGATGGACGATCAAAACTTATATGGTGGAGAACATCAAGTTGGACGGTAGGAACCGGGATCTTAAAGCGCATAATCGGGATCTAAAGGCGAGCAAGCGGGATCTAGAGGCGCGCAATCGGGTTCAAGAGGTGACTATGGATATTCTAAACGACCAGTGCCAGGCATATCGGGAGGAGCTTATGACTTTGCGGAGCATGCGCCAATTAGACGCAGAGATGCTGCGAAGCAACAATCACCTAATTTCAAGGTTGTTTGATAGGCTGGCAAGGAGAGGTTCATAGTTTCGCAGAATGAAATTAGCTGGCCTGGACAGAAACTCTTCAGTGCCCCCTAGGCCCGACCTTAACTAATTTCAACGCGTTTTCTTCCCACCCCGAGGCACCGCCATATGCAGCAATCACGTCCTCCACATCGATTTCCGAAAATGGCATTACCCGCCTCCGTCCCAGCAAGCATTCTTTCCTTGTACTCGGTATTCGCAGCATTTCCTTCTCAAGCTCCCATCCGCAATCTATCGCTAGCTTCGACACCCAGGCGACCAATGAAGCATACGCCGAACTCGAGACGCCAGCTTCCTTTGATGGCGGCGCGCGGAAGCGTGCACCGGTCAAGTTATGGCTGCAGCATGGTATTGCTATGAAAGGCGACTCGGACAGGTTGGCTAAGATGGGGGTCCACGGCGTTAGTTCATCCGCATGGTTTGATATTATGAAAGTTCCTTTTGGGAAGGTCCCTGGATGGGTTCCATGAATGTTGTCTTGCTCATTGGTTAAATCTGTTTTGTTGTCGGGATTTTCGTCATGACCTTGTATTACAGACGGTATTAACACGAGTTCTTTTAGATTTTCTCGTGTCTTTGGTGAATATGTATCCCAGGATTTCCGCTTTCTTGCATCAAAACCCCAGCCAGTGTAGCCTTCTTGGATGAGAATATGTGTGAGAAGACCGTTGCCACAGCCGATATCCACAAATCCCGGCCAGTTGTCGCCGTTGGGATACATTTCCGCCCACAGCTCGATTAAAAATGCGGCTATCCCCAGATCTTCAAAGACGTGCTTTGCGGGATCTGTGACCTCAACCCAGGAAGTGATGAGGTCCTTGGCATACATCGTCTTGAGTTTTGCGTACGTCTGTTGGGTTTTTGCTTGGGGTAGAACAACGTCGTGATGTACCTTCTTGACGTAGCCGTTCAACAGCCCGTTGCCGTGTTTATGGAGTATCCTGAGCAAGTGCAGAGCCGTTCGTTGGACAGCCTCTGTCTTGGGTGCAGAATCAAAGAACGAATAATGAATAGAGACTTGTCCTTGTTGAGACTCTGAATTGAACGTATGGAGAAAGGCTATACCATGAACAGCTGGATGATAGAAAGGAGACTCGAAAGGAGATTTGAAGTGGGGGAGATAGATGACAAGAGACTTGGTCTCTATTTCACCTTTCTGCGAGTATATGAGGCACGTCTGATCCATAGGATTGTCAACCAACGGGTTCCGCGGGATCAAACTCCGCATCGTGACAGTATCGAGAGTGAAGCCCGAAACATCGAGAAGCATTGGTATAGGGTCATACACGCTATCATCTGTGTACGGCACGTCCAACGTGATATCTGCACGAGCGATGAAGGTCGAATTCAGGTTCGGATTGAGGATGAGATTCCTCATGACCTTGCCAAAGATCTCTGGAGTGAAAGAACAATCATGGCTGTAGAGCGGCGTCCAGAAGTTTCCTTTATCATCATGTAGTAATGGCGAGGCCTCTACCTGATATTCCACAGGTTGGAAAGCCATGAAGCCGGAGAGTCGGTATTTCCATGCATGCACTTTCAGAGGCAGGCGAACGGAGAAAAGTGATACGCCCTCAAGATTGGCCAAGTCCAAATCAATTAGTTGTAAAATTGCGAATAAATGATTCCTACTCTAGCATAAATCAGATATGAAAAACGTGACTTCAATATATTTTCCAACTGATCCCTCCTTCTGGTGTTCCCGATGCCAAGACTTTCCGTCTCTCCGCCCCGACCCTGGCATTGAACTGCACCTCTTGAGGCTCTTGGCGCTAATTGGTTAGTGCATAATTTCATAAGCGAGAACATTTGCCCTAAGTCCACCGTGGGCAGACGGAAATCTCGCGAGGCCAACGACAACGACGCCAGCAGCCGGCAGCCATCGACACCTAACAACACAGTCGGAGGAAATAAATCAAGATGCGTACCTACGACGACACCTTCTCCGGCACGAAGATCTACCCTGGAAAGGTACACATACAATCCGATCCCCTCCCAAATCCATGACGCAGAGAGGTGGAAGCCGCGATGACGAGGGGCGAATCCGCGTCGTTGTCGCTCCGGGCTGGACGATTGAAGGAGCACACACAGGCGTCCGCGAGGGAGGGCACACATCTCAGGTTATACAGAAAGGCTGACAGTTTTCCGTGTTGCAGGGTAAGATCTACGTCCGCGGCGACAGCAAGATCTTCCGTTTCCAGAAGGGCAAGTCCGAGTCCCTGTTCCTCCAGCGCAAGAACCCCCGCCGCATCGCATGGACCGTCCTCTTCCGCAGACAACACAAGAAGGGTATCTCCGAGGTACGCAAGCACTCCGAAGGCGCAATCCCGGCGCAGATGGGAAGGATGAGAAGAAGAACAAGAAGAGGAAGCTAACCGCCGCCGAACTACAGGAGGTCGCTAAGAAGCGCTCGCGCCGTACCGTCAAGAGCCAGCGTGCCATTGTCGGTGCCTCGCTCGATGTGATCAAGGAGCGCCGCACACAGCGCCCCGAGGCGCGTGAGGCTGCCCGCAAGGCCGCCATCGCGTCCGGCAAGGAGAAGAAGTCCGCTGCCGAGTCGGCAAAGAAGGCCAACAAGGCCAAGACCGCTGCGAACGCTGCCAAGGGAGGATCGAGGATCACGAGCAAGCAGGGCTCCAAGGGAGCTCAGGCCAAGGTGGCCGCCAACACCCGCTAAATCGTTGGGACGATGGGTTTGGGACTGCTCGGGCTGGGAACTTTTACGTGATACGGGGCTTGCTGGATGCGCATAGTAGCTGTTGTTCAATGCAAGTCTGATACGTGTATTCGGGACTACTTGCGGTTTTGTGTGAATGTGGATGTGATACGAATGCGAGGCGGAGTCGATACGAGGCCGATATACGATTGGAGAAACGACAAACCCGAGCTATTTTGCCGACAACCGAACCGGAGACTCTGCCTTAATGTGTTTTGTGTGAAAGGGAAACAGTCGACTGTCTTTGAAACTTGTGCCTGGGCTTGTTACGCTTTTGTCTACGGATGTATCTACCCCTCCATCCCATCCCAGCCCACCCCTGAGGCCAGCTTCTCAAATAATCTCCAGGGTCCTATTTCCTCCACAACAGCCATGGCACGAAGAAACCCAATTGGAATTGCTTCTATGGCCGTACGAAAACAGTATTTAAATATAATTCTTACCATGCATTTTATAATCAAGCGCTTCCTAGCCATAACTTCTCTACCATGCACCTCAGAATCAAGCGCTTCACAAACACGCACTCCACAATTGTTCACTTCATATCCACGCACTCCACGTTTACTCACAATCAAGCACTCCATTACCATAGAAACTACCGAAATCCTCATCAAAAGCGGAATTATATTCAGTCATAGATCCAACATCTCAAACTATTCATAGCTGATATGCCCATCCGAAATATCCCCAGACGCCGCGCGCCGGCCCGTATCACATAGCTCATCCTATCCATACACATACACTCTTCCACCGCGGGCGATATACACCCATATAATACACATCCTGCCAGTATCATACACATACATGCCTCCTCTCATAATCTCACACCCACCCTATCCAGGAGCCGCGCTATTGTTCCCATGCCTCTTGTCTCCATGCCTTCTCAATCACCATTTTTATCGTATCTACCTCTTAACCTCGACTTTCCCCTCTGCGCCCTCGTCATTGCGCGCAGCCTCAATGGCATCAACGACACCGCGTAGGGGTGTCTTCGTCTGCTCGGCCTGTTTCTGCTCAGCTAGTCGCACGGCATCGGCGATCTTCTTCTTCTTCGCCTCCATTTCCGCTGCTGCTTCCCAGACTGTGAAGTTATTAGCCCCTGTCCATCATCATCGTCACACCTCCGTCTCTTCACCCACAACCCTCCCACCTCCACTCAGGTCTACAAGCGCATAATCAGAAGACTGTATAGTACTCACTCGGCTTATCACTCTTACTATACTCCTTCAGGCGCGTGACGAAGTTATCAAACTCCTCCTGCTTCTGCTGCCTGTTCTCGAGCGAGCGGCGCTGCAGCTCGGGGTTGTAGCGGGAGAAGAGCTCTTCTTCGGTGGGGGTGAGCCACATGGTGAGGGCGGGGCCGCCGATGCAGAGGATTGCGCCGCTGGAGGGGGGGGAGGAGG
>LNAU01000275.1:0-43322 GCA_001630575.1 Pseudogymnoascus sp. 04NY16 | reverse complement strand
ACAGAACTCTGGCTCAGCCTGGATTTGAGCCAGTACTCGAGCCTGAGCTCGAGTAGGAACTAGACGAGAGAGCTCGGAATTGAGCTCTCGATCTAGCTCGAGCTCAGAGCTAGAGCTGGGCTCGGAATTGAGCTCTGAGCTAGAGTGCTCAATTCTAGGCTTAGGGGCTTGCTGGTGCTAGGCTCTGGCTCTAGCTCGGTTTCTAGGCTGGGCTCGAAGCCTAGAATTGAGCTCTCGCTCAGGCTCTAGCTTAGGCTCAGAGCTAGAGCTAGGCTCAGGGACTCGCTGGAGCTGTGGGTCGATTAGAGCTTCTGTCTCAGACTCAAGCTCAGACTAGAGGTCGCTCTCGAAAATAGGGCCCATAGCTGGGTCCTCCTGCTTAATTCCGATTGTTAGATCCTTCCAGGCCTGGCTATCGAGCCAATTGATATATGAGCTCCGTTCCTAGAACAGAAGCTCAGCTGGTGCACACCCAATTGTAGAGTGGATTTGGGTGTTCATAGCAAGTGTAACCTCTAATAGCCCATCCTTCCATTCTGTAGACCCATGATCCATTTTCCATGCCTNCTCAGACTGGAGGTCGCTCTCGAAAATAGGGCCCATAGCTGGGTCCTCCTGCTCAATTCCGATTGTTAGATCCTTCTGGGCCTGGCTATCGAGCCAATTGATATATGAGCTCCGTTCCCGGAACAGAAGCTCAGCTGGTGCACACCTAATTGTAGAGTGGATTTGGGTGTTCATAGCAAGTGTAACCTCTAATAGCCCATCCTTCCATTCTGTAGACCCATGATCCATTTTCCATGCCTAGAGCTTATTCTCAACAACCCCATTAGCCTGCTCGACTAGGCCCTGAGTTTGTGGCGACCGTGGTGCTCCATTTACCACCTGTATTCCATACTTCCGTAGTAGGAGTAAGAGAGCCCCCTTAAATTCCTTCCCATTATCAGCCTGCATAATCTTCGGAGGTAGGAAAGCTACAATAAATTAAGCAAAGCACTCTGCAATAGGCTGTGCGTGCTTGCTTTTTAATGGGTATAGCTGTGTATACTTTGAGAAGTGATCCTTTATATAAAGAATCCACTTATACTGCCTTAAAGGCTCGTGGCGCATATCAATTAAGTTGATTTGAACCCTCTCCTACACCCGTCCACTTATAATAGGAACTAAGGGAGCTTTTGTAGTGTTTGGCCTATTTAAAGTGCAATTCTTACACCGTTTAAGAATAAACTCTACATCCTCTCGCTTTATTCTATAGTATTTTTGCTTAATAGTAGGCTATACCTTATTCCGACCTGCGTGTAGAAGCTTAAGGTGCTCTTANAGTTTGTGGCGACCGTGGTGCTCCATTTACCACCTGTATTCCATACTTCCGTAGTAGGAGTAAGAGAGCCCCCTTATATTCCTTCCCATTATCAGCCTACATAATCTTTAGAGGTAGGAAAGCTGTAATAAATTGAGCAAAGCACTCTGCAATAGGCTGTGCGTGCTTGCTTTTTAATGGGTATAGCTGTGTATACTTTGAGAAGTGATCCTTTATATGAAGAATCCACTTATACTGCCCTAAAGGCTCGTGGCGCATATCAATTAAGTCGATTTGAACCCTCTCCTACGCCCGTCCACTTATAATAGGAACTAAGGGAGCTTTTGTAGTGTTCAGCCTATTTAAAGTGCAATTCTTACACCGTTTAAGAATAAACTCTACATCCTCTCGCTTTATTCTATAGTATTTTTGCTTAATAGTAGGCCATACCTTATTCCGACCTACGTGTAGAAGCTTAAGGTGCTCTTATGCAATAACATCAAACACCTCAGCCTTTTGAACTACAGCTCGTAGGTGCTGCTTATCACTCCGCCTATCACTCTGCTTATATAGCTTATTATTAACAAGCTTAAAGCTAGAGAGTGTATGGTGCTTTAGGTTTGTACTCTCTTTATTATGCGGAATAAAAGCAGCTAGATCCTCGAGTATAGTGTGTATTTGGCTCCATTTTTCGTGTGAGAATTGCTCTCGATTGTAGTAAGTAGGGCTGCTTATATAGGCCTCAAAAGCAGTGCGTACGTCAAATGGAAATGGAGTAATTGAAGTAATAGTAGCCATAATTACTATACTATACTATAGTTGTAGGAGGTAGGAGGTAGGATTTCAATTTCTACGATACTATTCTACACCGCCACTTCGCGGTTGGGCCGGCTAGCTCGCGAGCGGGCCGGCCCATTCGCGAGCTGGAAATCTGACGGTTGGGCCGGCCAGCTCGCGAGCTGGCCGATCTTACGGTTGGGCCGGAACACATCTATTACCTAAATTGTGAGCTTCACTTTCTAACCCAGCGCACTTTTAGCGCAAGAATAGTCACGTCGAGCTTGTAGATATATCACCTCCCAAATCTTAACTATTCTTAACTATCTTGAGCTTCACTTTTGAGTCGTCAAGAGAGGGAGAAAGGAGATAAAATCGATTATAACCTCAGATAGTCAGGTGACCTTTAATTATTGTTGCTCATGCTTATATAAGAAATTCATTCCGCAGCCGTTGGATCCTACCCCGCACTACCCCACTGGAACGCCAATTCGCCCCTGGCACTTTTTGGCTTCGGCAGCTCTACGCTGGCTGGTCGGACCTTGATAGTCCGTCGATTAAGCACCAACCAGCGAACCACAACGGTTTAAATTAATCCGTTATATGGATCATCTCATAAATGCTTGCAGATGGGGTAGCTATTTATCCACCACTGCTAATGTCAATTAATATTTATTTTGTATAAGACAAGATCAAGCTGCCATCATGCTGTTTACCTTTTGCTACCCCGTCTTTTTTACGCGTCGCCATGAGGTTGATCAGCTTCCTGTCGTGTCTGCTCGTTCAGAGCTTGGCTGTGAATGTAGTTTCGGGCAAACAATGGCCGTTGCACGATGATGGCCTTAATAAGGTCGTTGAATGGTGAAATAACCCTCTGAATATAGCTTGTTGAATTGAAGGGGCTAACGGCTCCAAAGGGACCATTACAGTTTCAAAATCAATGGAGAGCGGCTATTCATTTGGTCTGGGGAGGTATGGGACTTCACTGTCTGCCAATTGAATTAATCTGATTGTCATAATATAGATGCACTACTGGAGAGCCCCAGTTCCCGAGATGTGGATTGACATTCTTCAAAAAGTGAAGGCAGCTGGGTAAGATATGCCACATTTATCATACTACTGACCACACTCTGACGGAAATAGCTTCAACACAATTAGCTTCTACGGAAACTGGGGTGAGACCTTGTCAGAACACCCGATGGGCACTAGACCCTAACTGTTACTAGGATACCACAATGCAAAGGACGGATCCCTGGACTTTGAGAATGGTGCGCACAACTTTGAACGCCTCTTCGAGATTGCAAAGGAGGTTGGCCTGTACGTCCTCTTCCGCCCCGGACCATACATCAACGCCGAAGCTACTGCTGGCGGCTTTCCAGGATGGGTTACGACTGGTGCATACGGTGAGCTGCGCAACAATGACACTCGATACACTGATGCTTGGACGCCATACATGGACCGGATGTCACAGATAATTGCCAAGCACCAGGTCACCAATGGCGGTAATGTTTTCATCTACCAAATCGAAAATGAATTCGGAAACCAATGGCTCGACCGCGTGAAGAAAATTCCTGATCTCGTAGCTATCGATTATATGGAACTCATGGAGGCATCTGCAAGAAGGAACGGAATCGATGTCCCCCTCATTCACAACAACCCAAACATGAACACCAAGTCGTGGTCCAAGGATTATAGTAACGAGGGAGGGAATGTGGATATTTATTCCGCGGATCATTACCCTTCATGCTGGAGCTGTGACTTAACGGAGTGCACTGGGACCAATGGCAATGTCCCCGACTTCACCACGTTTGAATACTACACATCGTTCCAAGATGTCGCTCCAACGCAGCCATCTTTCTTGGCTGAGTTTCAAGGCGGGAGCTACTTGCCCTGGGGAGGCCCTGAGGGAGGCTGGTAAGATTTAATCTCGCTTCTAGTATTGATAGTTGGCTGACATTGTCAAGTGTGAATAACACTGGCCCCGATTGGGTTAATGTATTCTATAGACATAATGTCGCCCAGAAGATTACCGCTGTGAACGTCTACATGGCGTTTGGAGGAACTAGTTGGTAGGAATTCTTTCCGAAACTTCTGATAATAACTACTAACTCGTGATTAGGGGTATGTCATCCGCCTCACAGTCGAATAAAGTTAATACTGACTAAAAATAGCCGGAATCCCATTCCCAGGTGTTGGGACCAGTTATGACTACAGCGCGCCAATCAGTAAGTATATGCATGGAGAATAATGGGCGAATGCGTCGCTAACATGCTTGATAGGCGAGACTAGATTCGTTGGCGACAAGTATTCCGAGACGAAGCTATTCGCACAATTCCTTCGTGTCGCCAGAGACCTGACCAAGGTCGACCGGGTTAACAATGGCACGACATATGCCTCTAACTCAGCCATTATGACAACAGAGCTTCGCAACCCCGACACCAATGCCGCTTTCTATGTTACGGCTCATGCGTTTTCACCATCGACTGATCGAAGCCCATTCAAGCTGGACGTGTCCACATCCGCAGGTAGACTGACTATCCCCCAGAATGGCGGCAATATTGTCCTCAATGGCCGAGAATCAAAGATTATCGTTACCGATTTTAGCGTCGGGCGCGAGAAGCTCATCTATTCCACGGCAGAGGTATTGACTGTTTCAATTCAAGATGGCAAGCCCATTGTTTTCCTCTGGCTACCGGCTGGCGAAAGTGGAGAGTTCCTCTTAGACTGTATAAGGATTCCTTTGGTTCTGAAGAAGGACGGCTGCTCCAACATCAAGTTCAACCAAGGTCGCAAGGGATTCGTTACCTCTTATACCCAGTCCAAGGGATCTTGCGTTCTGCAATTCGAAACTGGCATTCGGTTTGTCCTTCTTGACAGGTCTGCTGCATACGATACTTGGGTGCCAAGCTTGTCGAACAATCCATTTACCTACGAGAACACAACAGGTAGGGATCTTTGTGATTTGCTTGATATTACTTTACTAACAGAGATTAGTCGTCGTCCAGGGTCCATACCTTGTGCGCAACGTAGCCATTGAAAAGAAGACAATTGACATCTCTGGAGACTGGTCTGAGAAGACCGACCTCGAAGTGTTTGCCCCGAAAGCAGTCAACTCAATCACGTTCAATGGAAAGAAGATCCAGACCAGAAAAACTCTATATGGCAGTCTTATCGGAACTCTAAAGGCTTCGACACATTCCGTTGACTCGGTCAAATCCAGTCTTCCTGCACTTACAAGCTGGAAAGTTAACGATGGCCTGCCAGAGAGGAAGGCAGCCTACGATGACTCGAAGTGGACAGGTGAGTCTTTAATCTCCTTGGCGTATATTAAAGATGTTAATATTCTCAGATGCGGACCATAAGACTACCCAAAACCCGACCGCTCCCGCAACATATCCTGTTCTTTACTCGGATGAATACGGTAAGCATGGCTCAGTGTATAAGATTACTTAGCTGACCTCCACAGGGTTCCATCATGGCAACCTTCTCTGGCGTGGTAGATTCTCAGGAGCTGCCACTGGTGTTTACCTTGACGTTATCGGCGGAGCATTTAGGTATGAGAGCCTCTCCGATTTGAGTCCCCTCGTTGCTAATTGATATACAGCGGATGGAGCGCATATCTGAACGACAAGTATATCGGTTCCTGGGTCGGCAACAAAGACTCCAACGGCGCCCTCGAACTCTCCTTCGCCAATGCAACTCTCAACACCGACTCCGAAAACGTCCTCTTCGTCATCCAAGACCACATGGGCAAAGATCTGAGAGGCGGCGCAACCATTGCACGTGGAATCTACAATGCAACTCTTGTCGGGGGAGGCAAATTCTCGTCGTGGAAACTCACTGGAACTGCAGGCGGAGAAGATAACATCGATCCTGTGCGTGGGGTCTATGCCGAGGGTGGCCTGCACGCTGAACGTTTGGGATGGCATTTACCCGGCTTCAATGACGCGGGTTGGAAGAAGGGTACACCGGATACGGGACTTAGCACCGACGGAGCCAGCTTCTACCGTACAGTCGTGCCCCTTGATATTCCAAAGGGCATCGATGTGTCTCTTGGTCTTAAGCTCAGCTCTCCGACTGGATTGCATTTGAGAGCACAGGTTTATGTGAATGGGTACATGTTTGGAAAGTATATCCCACATATTGGCAACCAAATCACATTCCCAGGTCAGTCTCCATTAATCCACGGTTCTGTTCGTAGCTTTGCTGACTTTTGAAACAGTGTTCCCAGGAATCTTAGATTACCACGGCGATAACACAATTGCCGTCAGTCTCTGGGCTCAAGATGCTGCAGGCGCAAGCCTGACGGTTGGTTGGACTGTACTTGGTGTCGTTGAGTCCGCGTTCGATCCGGGCTTTGAGGCGGACTATTTGCGTCCAGGATGGACTGATAATAGGTCGGACTACTATTAATCTGGGCATACGGCTAGATTTCCGCCGCTGGAAGAGATTTACAATATCTGGAAGTGATATATTCGATTCTTGGGTGGCTTAATGCATTTACGAAAAGTTTTAGAAATATAACGAAGTTTATCTGTGTTGGGCAGTCTCCACTCTGATTTTATTTTATTTCCGAAGATTCCCTGCTATATACAATCTCATATCACCCTATCCTCTCCATCCCCTTCACCCATTTAACAGCTCACCTGCTCCGCCGTCCCAATTCCTGCCTGACTACTCGTAAAGAAATTCGCCGTCGCCCCCGAATCCCTACACAAATCAAAGTGTATCTCGGCCCCATACTGATTCGGCACGCTACAAATCGGATTCCCATCCGTCGGACACAGATTATTGACCCGCACCGTAACACTATTCTCCGTCACCGCCTGCCCGCTCAGATCCGTCGTAACAGTCAACTTGTAGCAGGTCCCGCATGCAGGACCCGCACCGTCGCCCGGGCCAGCTCCGAATTGAGATTGGCTCAGAGCAGCGGTGTAGCCGCCTCCGGGCTCGCCACAGGCGTTGATGGAAGTGGCGCAGTTAGGGGAGCCCATGGAGTCGCCAGCACCGTATTCGGTGAAGGAGGCTTTGAGAGCGGTGGTGGCGAGGGGGAGGGAGAGGGCGAGGGCGAGGAGGGCTTTGGGGTGCATGATGGGTGGTGGATTGATTTATTGGGATTGTGGGTTTGAGTAGTTGCTGTCTGTGTTTTGAGATAATGGACTGATGGGGGAAGGTTAGTTGGGGGTTATAAGCTTTCTTTTATAATCGTATGATAACTACGTTGACTTGGGATTCAGCCGACAGCGTTTCAAGTATGAGGGCCTCGCGGGCTCAATATCACGGGTTAGGAATTGATCTTCAATGCCATCAATTTAAACTTCCCAACTTCCCCTCACCTTCACCTTGCTTTCGCAATGATCTGCAACTGCTGCAGGTTTGCCGTGTTTGCTACCGCTGGTAGAAGTCGACTTGTGGTCATGTTGTCGGTAGATCTCGAGGCTAGCGTCTGAGCGTGGCTGACGGCGGCTGGCGCCATGAAATATCCGCTAGTGGATCGGCAACCCCGGATTTGTAGCCCATGTTCCTGAAGATGGAGAGTCAAGCTTAGATTAGGGGTGTGAAATAACGGCAACACATAAGCACGACTTGGGGACTGGGAATTGGCGGAAGGTTAAATAGGTGTTATACACTGGCATATTGCATATCCTATTAACAGAATCTAAAATAGGAACTAATGACGATGACTATTTACTCTGTTGTGGCATCGCACTAAGTGTGAGTTGGAGATGTTGCTGCGCCGCACCGCCTGGCTAACGAGCATTTGGCCAAGCTTTTATATTAAAATCCAACAGAGACAGGGCCTGGCACCTGTCACCCTTTTCTACCTAATCTTATGGATAAATAGGCAGGTCCGTTCGTACTCGCGACCATCTTCTCCTATTTAAATACTAATACTTTCCCCAGTTTTACATTTACAGTTTTGGACGCGTTTATTTCCTCACCTACGCTCATTTCCTCACCTACGCTCGCTACCATGCTCGCCACCATGAACACCGCCGCTCCTTTCTGGGTCTCTATCGCCCTATTGGTTCCATGGGCTCTAGCAGCCCCCGCCGACTCTTCAGCTGCCGCCGCGGCACCAAGCTGTACAGCTTCCCTCATCACCAGTCTCTGCGAATACCCGAGTACTGATTTTGCCGTCGCCGGTGGGGGCAGGGACTTCTGCTGGGACTATTGCAACGCCCACCCTCCCTGCGATTTTGTCATCTTCGCCGCTATCAACCCCCACACAGGCTCCGGCTCGTGCTGGCTGTACCCGGGTGAAACCTTCGATGTGAGCAAAGGTAGTTCGGATTGCGGCAACCCTTACCTGTCCGTCTATAGCAAGCCTGTGTGTGCTGGCGGGAGCCCAACCGCCACTGCTGGCGCCTGCACCGCCACCGCGTCTCCCTCTCCTGTTGCCTCGGTCTGCGGGTACCCGGCACCGGATGAGGACTGCTATTACAATTGTTTTGCTAGTTCGAGTGCATCAGCCTGCTTGAGTCTATGTGCAGAGACCGAGCCCTGTAGCTACGTCGTCTTTAAAGCGCTTAGCCCAAACAAGTCGCCATATGCCACGGGCAATTGCTGGATCTATCCGGAGGGCAAATTCAACCCTGGGGCTGCGACTACCTGTACTGGCGCTCCTGACCAGTTCGTGTATAACAACTTGGACAACGTGTGTCCTAAGCCATCGCCTACGTCGTCCTCCCTTGCATCATCTGGTACGGCACACTCTAGTGGCACCGGAATTGCAGGCACTACTTCGGGGTCAACCAATAGCGCTACTACGGGCTCTCATGGCTCTCATGGCTCTGGTGGAACTGCAGGCGATACTACGGGCTCAGCCGATGACGCTGCTACGAGCTCTACTGGCACTGAAACCGCAGGCGATACTACGGGCTCATCCAATGGCTCTGGTACGAGCTCCAATGGCAGTGGAACTACAGCCAATACTGGCTCAAGCAATGGCTCTGGTACGAACTCTAACGGCACTGGTACGAAATCTAATGGCACTGAAACCGCAGCGGCCCCAGCCACTACCACCACGAATTCTGCGGCTGTCGGCCTCTCGCTCACCAATCCATTGGCTATAGGCGCGGCTGTATTGATGTGGATGGCCTTGTAATGATATCCTTGCATATATTGTTTGCTTGTTCACTGTTCACCCAAACTGGCCATTGGGGACGATATACTATATATTAATGGACTTCGTGTGGGGTCACTTCTCATAAGTCTCTCGCTATTTTGGAGGGTATGTTGGGTTATTCATCCCATACCTGCAAACAAAGGACTGGGGTTCCGAATGGTATGAACCACGTTACCATCTTGATCGATCTTAGAAGAACCGGCGCGGAGGGGTTATGTATTTCATTATATATTTAATCATTAATTGTAGTATACCACCAAATACAACATGGATATTTTGAGAATTTCGTGGAATGAGTCGCTCTTCAACCAACTAGCTATATCAAACAAGCCAAATAAGCTTATTGAAGCACTGGCCCCGTCCTAGTGCAGTGGATATACGCTTGATGATTTTGTGGAGGGACCACTTCACAAATGCTAGTGCCAGTCCAATGATGCTTCGACGCTTTATTGTGCGGTAAATTAGAGCATAGGGCTGGCTGCAACAACAAATGCTCTGCCCTGCAACAGCACTGTGAATATCGTCGCTACAAATTCACCTATCCCTCTTGTTCGATAGTTGTTTCGGCTTTAAGTTGAGTTTAGACCGAGACAAGCATATCAAGCACCATGGACGACCATGGAAATGTTCCCTCGGCGCTTGCGAGTGGTCTATTATAGGCTTCAACAAGAATAAAAGCTGCAACGACCACTAGCTTATATTTCACCGTACCTTATTGAGTATGAATCCATTGAAAGCTCAAGATCAGTGGATTAGTAGTCGGGCGGGTGACTACCAGCGAATTATATAATGGGCTTGTTGAGAACTGAAATTATGAGTGTCATAGAAAGTAGAAATTGATATGATAAAGTCTGTTTTCTTCAAAGTGGGCGTCATCAGTTATATACTAGTTTATGAGCATAGTATCGCCTGTTGACTATGTCTCTGGCGACGATGAGGCTGTAAGCCAGATCGTGACTGGTAAAGGAATGATACTTACGATTGTAGGCGGTGAGATTATCGCTTTTGGTTAGTTTCTAAGCCGGTTGTCGATCCAAATGCAGGGGGGAATAATTACAGCGAATAATTACAGCGCATAGTGCGCGCGGTTTATATTTGCGTGTGTAGTTGCTCTGAAGACTTGTAACGGATAGATAAGCAGTTCCAACAATTTCACGACCCCTCGGATGCTTCCTCGGACATTTAGGTCCGCACAAGAACGTGCCTTGCGACATATCTTTTCTCACTTGCAGACACCGACTTCGAGCGAACCGAGGGATAACCCCTACGGTTGAAGCTCAGCCTCAATGGAAAGCTCATGTAATATCAAAAACCCACAAACTCACTCACTCTCGGTGCCTACGGTGCTAATGTGGATATTGAGAGGGAAATTTCACACAGGCACCCAGCAGACCTGCGAAGCCACAAAGCTGGGCCTACGAAATCATCATCAGAACCGCGGCGAGACTCACCCCTCGTGGCGCAGGGGTAACAAACACGAGGTCGACCTGCGGCGCGGATGC
Source organism: Pseudogymnoascus sp. 04NY16 (assembly GCA_001630575.1). Taxonomy (NCBI): domain Eukaryota; kingdom Fungi; phylum Ascomycota; class Leotiomycetes; order Thelebolales; family Thelebolaceae; genus Pseudogymnoascus; species Pseudogymnoascus sp. 04NY16. The sequence goes on along the minus strand of LNAU01000275.1, from coordinate 32,614 downwards.
CTCGGCCACCAGCCGACGCCAGGAGCGTCAACATAGACATTAGACGGTAAGGCGTCCTATTCGTCGATCCCATGGCCCTATTTCGACGAACCTAGAAATAAGACGGGGGATCTTTGACAGGTACGCACGTACATGTGGACGGAGAAACGTTTTTTCTTTCCATGGACGGCTCAGAAGACGGGTCCCTGGATGGGCCCAGTTCCTGTCGTCGGGCGAATTTGAATATTTTCGGGCCGTTTGGGGACGGGACAGGGGGTGGAGCTGGGGAGTTGGCTGGGGCGGGAGGGGAAGTTGGAGGCTGGCGACGATCTTATTTTCGTTTGGCGAACGGAAGGCGCGGGGGGCGCAAGTGGCTGACAGCGTTGTTGGCGCGCTGTGATTCCGTGATGTTGATGAGTGAGCTTGCCCTTGCCTGGCTTTGTCTATAGATGTGTCAGTTATGCAGCTGCCAAGTCTCAGACCTGCAAACCTAGGGACATGTTCTCTAGACAGCTAGATTTCTTTGCATCTTGACAGCTGCAGAGATAAAAAGGTTGGTAAGACATGTGAATTGGAGAAATTTGTGGGATATCGGCGACAGCGGCTAAACTGAGGCTAGGTTGGTAAGTTGTGGAAGTTGGAAGTTTGTTTGCGGGGTAAACTACGGCGAATTTCCTATTTAGCTGTAGTGTCTCCTGCGGGATATGGCCGAAATACCACCACGGCACTTTCTCTTTCGGTATAGCGACATGAGCTACACTAACCGACGACAAGCCACAGGGAGCTACACTAAGCTAAGATCACACCTAATTTTTGGCCGAGCCGTCCATGGATGGAAATGAAGAAGGTGAAGAAGATGAAGAAGAAATGATGCTGATGAAGATATACAGATTATGCACATACAATACAATATACAATCTTATGCACACATACATATACATCCCCAACAACGGCCTTGTTATCCCTAAAATTCGGCCCGTCACATATTATTCTCAGGCCACAGGCAAAATGATCAGCTAGGATTGAGCTCTTGGCACCGAGAGAATCAAGCTGGAAACATGCAGATTGTACGAAGCATAAGCCCTATGAGCCTCCATAAGCACACCGGAACGCCTCGGAGAACGGCGGCCCTTCTGGCTCCCAGCCGGCCTTGGAATATCTTCGGGCCTTTTACACTTTTTACTAGAGTACTCTACCTGCCGTTAGTAGAGTTGACGTGTATCCACTCGTATGCGGGGATTGAGGGGATTGAGGGGTAAGACAATACTCGAGTACTGGAGTACTGGGGTTTAGTGTTGTCCATTGAGCTCTCTAGTATATCCTACCGTGCAAGGTTACTCCACCCCGTCTGGCCAGTCAGTTCTGGGTAGACTGACTAGAAGGAGTATTAAAGTCGAGGTATGACCCGGATGATTCGTGATCTTCACCTCACCTCACCCTCACCACCATCCCTATCACAATGAAGGTCGCACTTTCCTGGGTGTTGGCAGCCGCCGCGGCTGTCTCTGCCACCACTTCAATTGAATATCGTACCACCTCCAGTGGCGATCCTCTGGCAAAATGTCCAGGTTACAAGGCTTCAAACGTCAAGGTTGGGAAATCGAGTATCACTGCCGACCTGACGCTCGCTGGAAAAGCCTGCAATGTCTACGGTGATGACCTGAAGAGCCTGACCTTGGAGGTCGAGTACCAGAGTGGTAAGTTTCAGTGACACCCTCGTACAACCCAATTGGCTCCTAACGCGTAAACAAAGATGACCGCATCCACGTCAAGATTCAAGATGCTGCCAACAGCGTCTACCAGGTCCCAGAGAGCGTCCTCCCGCGCCCTAAGGCAAAGGCTGGTATCAAGTCGGCCAAGTCCAACATCCAGTTCAAGTACAAGTCAAACCCGTTCTCCTTCTCCATTGTTCGCACGAAGACTGGCGAAGTCCTTTTCGATTCTTCTGCCGCAAGCATCGTCTTTGAGTCCCAGTACCTCCGCCTGAGGACCAAGCTCCCGAACAACCCCAACTTGTACGGTCTGGGAGAGCACTCTGACTCGTTCCGCCTCAACACCACCAACTACATCCGCACTCTCTGGTCGCAGGATGCCTACGGAATCCCAGCCGGTGCTAACTTGTACGGAAACCACCCCGTCTACTACGAGCACAGGACCACGGGCAGCCATGGTGTCTTCTTCCTCAACTCCAATGGCATGGATATCAAGATCAACAACGACAAGGGAAAGAACCAGTACTTGGAGTACAACACTCTTGGTGGCGTCTTGGACTTCTACTTCATCGCTGGACCAACGCCAGTGGCTGTTGCACAGCAGTATGCCGAAGTCGTGGGCTTGCCCGCCATGATGCCCTACTGGGGACTCGGTTACCACAATTGCCGATACGGATACCAGGATGCCTTCGAGGTTGCTGAAGTGATTCACAACTACTCCGTGGCTGCGATTCCTTTGGAGACGATGTGGACCGATATCGACTACATGGACAGAAGAAGGGTCTTCTCCCTCGACCCCGAGCGATTCCCTCTGAAGAAGATGCAGGCGATTAACGATTATCTCCATGCCCGCGACCAGAAGCAGATTGTTATGGTGGACCCGGCTGTCGCCTACCAAGATTACCCGCCATACCACAGCGGTGTTGCAGATGATATCTTCCTTAAGCGCGACAATGGATCCGACTGGTTGGGCGTTGTATGGCCTGGTGTTTCGGTCTTCCCCGATTGGTTCCATACCGGTGTCCAGGACTGGTGGAACAACGAGTTTGCTTCTTTCTTTGCCGTCGACGGAGTCAACATTGACGGTCTGTGGATTGATATGAACGAGCCCTCCAACTTCCCATGCAACTTCCCCTGTGACAACCCATTTGCTGCCGCCGTTGGATTCCCCCCTGAGGCGCCAGCAGTGCGCCTGCCACCCAGAGCTCTTCCGGGTTTCCCTTGTGATTTCCAACCCGAGGGAACACCATGCACAGCATCCAAGGAGAGACGCGCAATCGAGGCCCCAGTTGTGTCATCATCCAAGGTCGAGCGCCAGGCAGCTGGACAGCAACTTGGCCTGCCAGGCAGAGACCTACTGTACCCCAAGTACGCCATCCACAACGTAGCGGCATACACAGTTGAGGATAACGCAGCCGGCGGTGGTATCTCCAACCACACCGTCAACACCGATGTCATCCACGCCAACGGTCTTGCCATGTACGACACTCACAATCTCTACGGCTCAAGTATGTCCTCCCCAGCTCATAAACCCAAACACCAGCTAACCAAGTCCAGTGATGTCCGTCGCCTCCCGCGAGGCCATGCAGTTCCGCCGCCCCACAGAGCGCCCTCTGATCATCACCCGCAGCACCTTTGCCGGCGCCGGAACCAAGGTCGGCAAGTGGCTCGGTGACAACGTCAGCTCGTGGCTCGGATACCGCATCACCATCAGCGGCATGCTCGCCTTCGCCTCCGTCTACCAGGTCCCCATGGTCGGCTCCGACGTGTGCGGTTTCGCCGACGACACCAACGAGAAACTCTGCGCCCGCTGGGCCATGCTCGGCGCCTTCGCCCCCTTCTACCGCAACCACAACGGCTACATCCCCCAGATCCCACAGGAGTTCTACCGCTGGGACAGCGTCGCCAAGGCTGCCCGCAAGGCAATCGACATCCGTTATCGCCTGCTCGACTACATCTACACCGCTCTCCACCGCCAGACCCTTGACGGCACCCCGCTCGTCAGCCCGCTCTTCTACCTCTACCCCAACGACGCCAACACCTTCGGCATCGAGACCCAATACTTCTTCGGCCCCGGCATCCTCGTCAGCCCCGTCATCGAGGAGGACTCCACCTCCGTCTCCGCCTACCTCCCCAAGGACATCTTCTACGACTTCTACACCCACGCCAAGGTCCAGGGCCAGGGCAAGCGCGTCCTCATCGAGAACCTGAGCACCTCCGATATCCCCCTCCACTACCGCGGCGGCGCCATCATCGCCCAGCGCGTCGAGAGCGCCATGACCACCACTGCGCTCCGCAAGAACGACTTCGAGCTCATCGTCGCTATTGGCGCTAACGGAAAGGCCGAGGGCGAGCTGTACCTCGATGACGGTATCAGCCTTGTCCAGAAGGGCACGACCAGCTTGAAGTTCGTGTATGATGGCAAGACCCTCAAGGTTAAGGGAAGCTACGGATATGCTTCCAAGGTGCAGATTAGACAGGTTACCTTCCTTGGACTGAACCTCGGTGGAGGCGGTGGCAAGGGCAAGGGATGCAAGGTTAACGGCGTCGCGAGCAAGACTGCGGTCACGGCTACTTCGGGAGCTGTGGTTGTCCAGGTTGGCAAGGGATTGAGCGCTGACTTCACTGTCGAGGTTGACCAATAGATTTGTAATTATGGGTGGACTGACTACTCTGTCCACCGCACCTGAGGTATTGTAATAGGATAAAAGCTTAATCATCATTATTACCCAGCACGGACTCGTTTTGTAAACTGAATGCAATAGTGCTGTGATTTTAGGCATATCTTGCCTATATATTGATACACCTATGCATGCTACCAATCTAGCAACTATATGAGCAACGCAGCAAAGCTACATAATAGCAATATTCCCAACGCCGAAGCAAGTGGTATGCCCGCTCACCCCTCCTTCCCACATATGCGAGTAGTACAGTACAGTAGTAGTAACTGATGCCAGATCCCGCGCCTAATAATGCCCCATTATCCGTACATGCCCTCCGCAGGGTAAGCGCCAGGAGGAAGTCTATTCCTCATCCATCAAACACCCCAAGATAAGACTCTGCACCACAAACTCATCTCCCACAACTCTAACCTTCTTCCTCTCACCCCCCTGCTCCGACCCGGCCTTCTCATCTTCCACTTCCTCACCCCTCTTCCTCTTCCCCGCTTTTCCCTTGGCCTTCCCCTTCGCTTTCGCAGTAGCCTCCACCACACCCAGAATCTCGGCCTCGGCACCAGCAACCTTCCGATCATCATCCACATACACCAAATCCCAACCACCACCTTTTTCCACCACCTCCCTCGCCTCCTTCACACTCGCTACCCGCCTCACCTCACCCGCACCCAACGCCCTTGTCAAAAAGAGATACGCCTTCTTTCGCTCCTCCGCCTTTCCGCGACCCATCAGGAAAATGACTCGCTTCCCGCCAAGTAGCTTCTCCCTTCGCGCAAAGGTCTCCTCAAACCGCGCAGTCGACGGATCATAAGGCGCTAACAGGCGACTCCGCACCGCGCCTCCGAGGTACGACGATTCCCCCGCCGCGAGCAAGAACGGCAGGAACGGCACGATCCTGCCGCGCGCTACGCAAGTAGTGACCCAGCGCCCGGAGAGACACGGGAGACCCAGTGCGAGCGCCTGCACGAACTTGGATTTACGCGTGTAATGGTCACCGATGAAGGCTACGAAGCCAAGATCCTGCGCACCAGGTGCGAGGGCCAGCTCGCCAATCTGTTTCTGTTTATGTTTGAGCGGGGGTAGCGGCTGCTTCGTCGCGGTGGAAGGGGTGGTGAGGAGGGAGGTGGGACCGTCAGTAAAGAGGTCATTGAAGCCATCGAGGAGGCGGCCGCCGTGGGATTTGATGAGGCGCGTGACGGCTGTGCGGTCGGAGATGTCTTGTGCCGTGTCGCCTTTGTAGGAGATAGCAAAGGCCATGTTGGCGAAGAGGGTTGGGTTGGTGACCTTTTGAAGATGAGTGGCTTTGGGAAGAGTTGGAGGTCCTTTGGTGAGGATATCCGGGGAGCTGGATTTGGAACTGTCGGATTCGGTATCGTAGTTTATGGACGCTCGGCGTGTGGAGCGAGCCGGGCGCTGAGGACGGGCAGGTGTTCGTTCCACTACAATACTACTATCGTCCTCAGACAAGTCGGTGGTGCTAATAGTACTCCGCGACGCTCTGGAGTTGCTACGGGAGCTCTTCGCACCGAGCTTTGCCTTTCCAGCTGCTTCCACTGCCTTGCTACTCTGTAATACTTCATTTCTAGACTTCGTTTGACTGGCAGTGAGCGGTCCTTGAGGAAATGATAGTTTACGCCTGACAGTAGGCGGCGGCATTGATTCCGCAGATTCTTGCGCAGGGGTTCCATTACCACTCGTATCTGCAGATGTATCTGTCGACTTGCTACTACCTTCACGGCCTCGAGTATTGCTAGTCTCCATGGCAGCAGTGAAGAACTCATCATTGTCATACTCCGATGGCAGTTCAGAGAGAGACGAGCTGGTGGAGCGCCGAAGATTCGATCCATTAGGAGTAGCGTGGGTAGATATATTTTCCGACGACTTCAAATTCGCTGCAGTTGGGAGATGAGAAGATATTTCCTCAGCCATGCCACTATGTTGTGTGGACGGCAGAGATACCGAATCTTTTGACCCGGTGGAACTGGCTATGCCACTGGATGTTATGGGAGCAGTTGGCCGATGTTTTTTCAAATACATCTGCCGAATCTCTTCGTCGTGATAATAAGCCTGATGGTCCTTCATATTACACTGCTTATCGGCGCTATAAAACGGGCATGGAAGTAGTTCCGTCTCGTCTGTGAGAGCGTTCCCTCCAGTCTCAATTGACTGGCGAATCGGCGATACCAACTTTTGCGCAGTAACCATAACCACATCATCTTCGCTGCCTTGACCTTCTCTGGGCACCTGCTTGGTATCAAACATAACACCAGAAGATTGACGAGCTTTCCTTGCGGCGCGTCGGGCAGCAGGCCTCACTGGCGATGAATCAGCAGCATCCACATCGGCGCTTTGCAAATTGTCTGCCGACGACGGGACTTTCTGCGAAGGTGCTTCGAGATTGGGTTTGATAGAAGGAATCAAAGGTAGACTAGAGCTCATAGCTGATTCCCCAGAAAATACGACCCGTGATTTCTTCGAAATCGCGACATTTTTGGAAGCGGCAATATTAGACTTGCCTGCCTTGGCTGGACCGACCTTCACTCCCCGTTTCATAGCAAGGTCTCTGATCGGGCTCGCGATTGCATCGTACTCCGGGTCATCCTGGGTGAAGCCAAGACCACCAATAGAGACCAAAGATGGCTCCGGGGAGTCATCCATATCAAAAAGCTTGTAGTCTGATTTAGCTGGGCTGGTCTCTGGGACCATGTCCTCTACAGTAGATGCAGGCATGGTGACAACCTGCGAAAGGCGACCAGGCGTCTGAGGCAGACCACTCTTGCCAAAGCGACCGCTGGATGTGCGAGGTACACGCGTTTTTGGGGACATGGAGCTTTCTCGATGTGCAGATTCGGTATCTGAGTTGTTTTCAAGAGCGGGTAAGGGTGGTAACACCTCGTTCTCTTGAGGTTTGGGGTCAGTAGACGGAGTGTTTGACTGGTTGGTCAAATTGAAACCGTCGTTCGAAGGCATAGGCCCCTTTTCTAGCCTCGATGACCTGTCACTGGGCGATGGACTGTCAACAGGAGCCGCAATTGGAATTTGTGAATCGACGATAGTCATCTCTGCTTGAGTATCTGCCTCAGTATCACCCTGATCGTTCTCGCCCGACTTTATAGAGTGCCGAATTTGGGTACTGGTCTGGGTATCCCTCGCATCAGCGCCGTAGCACTGGGCGACGTATTCCTGAGATACGCTCCGCCGCTTCTGGCCAGTTGCTGGCACCTCGACCTCCTCTTCCTCTTCCTCCTCCTCCTTCGGCGCGCGGGTCACAGATACTTGCGCAAGCTCTTTGGCAGCATCTTCTCTCATCTTCCTTTGCTTGGCGCGCATTGCCTGCTCCCTCTCAAAAGAATCCTCCTCACTATCGCTGTCGGCCTCGGCTTGTGCTTGCTTTTGCAAGCGGCGTTGTTGAGACTCTTCGCGACTGACATATTCATGCGGCTCTGACCCTTTGAAGCTGATTGCTCGGTGCTGAAAGCTTTTTGAGGTTCGCTGAACCGGCGTTTCGTGAGTAGCTGGGATGTGCCCACGGTAACTTACGCTAGCTGGTGTCTTGCTGCCCTGGTGGTATAGCGGAGAGGTGAAGTCAGGAAGACGGTGGCCATGGCCGGCCGCTTCATTATCGCGAGAGCGATTTGTAGCAGATGATTTCGTGTGATGTAGTAGAGGAGACGAGAGGTCTCCAGGAGGGTGATATGAAGCCTGCTGAAAGCGATCGGTGACTGACGACAAGACGTGATTTCGCGACGACTGCACCCCGAAACCAAACATGCCCGGTGAAGGCCTGGATGACCCAGACTCTAAGACATGAGGGTCTACTGGAGACGATTGTGTGTTATTGAATAATTGTGTCCCTTGCAAGGGTGGTTTCGACTTCGCAAATGGGTTTTCAGGCGGGGCAGGCGTCTCTGGCTCTAATTGCATAGGCGCTTCGTGAACCGTAAACCCTTCATCTATTCCTATCGAAGATTCGCGATTTTTTGGCGCATGCACTTTGCTTGTTGTGAAGGAGAACCGCACGCCGCCTGTTTCGTTCTCGTCGTAACTCCTCGCAGAGGCTGTGGGATCCAGATTTGTCTGCAAAGGGAGTTCATCATCGTGTCCAGGCACGGGAGACGACGAAGGCATATGCATATCGCCATAAGCAAGGCTATTATTCTTCTGTGTGGGAGAGCCATCTGGTTCGCCGAGATTGGCGTCCGATGGTTGCCAGTCGTCCATGCTGTGTTTCGTGGGCCTATTCAGGCTCTTCCCATGCTTGGTGGTGCTTGTCGCAGAGCGTTGGGTGTATGTTCGTGGTGGTTGCTTGGAGTCATTGGATTTTTCTCCAGAACGATGTGACTCAGCGCGTCGTGGCTGATGTTTGTTGTCGCGGCGATGTAGCGCCTTACCTTTATCACTCGCTATAGATACAGATTGGTCTTTTTCTCCATGCAATCCTTCCTTGTCGGGTCGATCTCTGTTCAAACTGGTTTCGTTCTGACCATCTTCATTCGCAGCAGTGCTCGCGCGTCGTCCCTGAGTCTCGAGCAAGGAGCCAAAATCAACAATATCCGACGTCTGAGTATCCTCTCCTTCACCACTTTGCCCATCAATCGCCAGTTCCTTGTTGACAAATACCTGAGAAGGCTGCGAAAAGACGTGCTCCGGCCGAGGCACAGAAGGCACGGGTACCGACAAAAAAGCAACCTGAGAGTCGTCCAAGAGGTGTTTTTCCTGGAGATTCCTTATAAGCTGAGTATCAAGCGATTCGGACCCAGCCGTTGCGTGCAATGGCCCGTCTTGCCAGAGTGCGAGTGGTTGTGAGGTCGAGAAAGTTGGATCTCCAGCCTTGCTGATCGTGGCCGCCATCGCGGGAAGTGCGAGTGGTCAGTGCCACCCTTGCGTCGCGGCGATGACTTGCATACACGCAGAGAACGCGACAAAATTCTGTCACTCGGCGTGTCTATCGCGTCAACTTCATTATGCGCTTCTTCATCTGCTTGTCGTTGTCGCCCAGAGATGAAGTTCATGTGCTGGCGGTAATTTGAGCAGAGCAAGGGCTCAGGATAAAGAGTGCATGGTGGCCATTGTCACGCGGGGTTCAATTGTAACCCTTGGCTTTTGTGAGAGGAACAAGGGAAGGCAGCACCGCGTTAGTGACACGATGTCACGTGGATGCATTTTTGTCTTGGGAACTAACCTCTAAAGACAGCTAAAACAGTGTTGATGGGGGTATAAATAGTTCACAGTATGTTTCAATCATGCGCATAGACGAGAACGGATATCTGGACGACGATTACATGGCATCACAGGACGGTTTGTCGAAGCCGTTGATAGATATCTCTGCCAAAGGCGTTCACGATGCAATGCGATCCAAGTCTGAATATTACGACTGACAGCGAACCTCAGGGCGACAACAAGATCAAGAGTGTGCCTCGGTGACAGTGACACAAACGCCCGACAGCATCACCCTCCTCGGTGACAGCAGCGCCGTGACAACAGCTGCGCTACCGAGAACCCTCCAAACCACTACCTCCTCATCCATCAAAACACGGACTTATGTCCCTTCTTCCCACGAGCCATCCTTTGTGTCCTTGTGTATTGTTCGTCGATGATCGCAAAAAAAGATTTGATAGCGCCGCGTCCTCTACGACCCTCATATAACCCAGCTGATTATTCGTCTGACAGGTCTGTCTCTGCTACTCCTGACTGACATGCTCCACTGTCCCTTTTATATATCCTCTTTGAGCGGGGGAGTTGCGGAAAAGACGTATCTTGAAGAGGAACTGTAAACAGATATATCCGTATCTCCGAGTTTTGTCCCCATCTATTCACATATCATCATATGATAACCACTTCCGCAAAAACCCCCCGCTTCCTAGCACAGCAGAGCACTTCCCCAACCAGCCATGTCAGAGAAGAAGGCGACAAGAAAAAAAATCCTCTGGTTCATGGCACTGAAAGAAACATCCTTTTTCAACAGTCCCATGATACGTAATGCATGATGTGAGAAGGCTGGCGAGAAAATGAGTTTAAGTACCACCACCAATCCACCCCACCAATCTATAAAAACCCCAGTTCTGCCCAGAAGATATATTATACCGCAAGTCATAGAGTGGAAAGAGGACAACACAGATCGTCGGGTGCAGGGACGATCCACCAGGCAGGCCAGTTTGAGAGGTTCGACGAACACTTACCCCTTCGGGTCGGCGACACAAAAGCTCGACAGCAACATAGCTCAATGACAACAAGAGTGGTTGACGGTGAGAACGACTCGACAGCAAGAACATCAACAACTCCGGAATCAGAACCAGCACCAGCACCAGCACGAGCCCACCGAATCTGAACCCGAACTTTCCACGAGACAGCCCGCCGCCTGAAATGATCTATACGACCTGGTTCAAACGTTTTATGTCGATTCGAATTCCGCTAGCCGCAATCAAACCAATATATTGTAGCTGTGAGGAAGAAACGTCAAGGAGGAGTTTGGGGTTGTATTTATACCCACCGGGCACTCTCGACATTCGTGTAGGATTGAGGGCGGCCGAGACTTATCTCAAGTGAGAATAGGAAGCACATAGTTAGCTATCCATCATCACCCTCCAACTTCACATACCCAGCACGTAAAAATTCATTGGGGGGATCAATTGGCTTTTATTCCACATCCTACCAAGATTATTCTCTACCTCCCATCCATCCCTCAGCACGCGCCCGTAGGCCTTGGCTCCCCTCCCCATCCATCCATCACATTCATATAATAAATTCCCATAACCCACCACAATCACTCATCTATGGAAGACAGTAACCACCATCAACAATGATATCCGTCCCCGTCGTATAGCTCGCCGCATCACTGGCCAGGTACAGGTACGCGCCCTTGAGCTCGTGCGCCTCGCCCTCACGACCCATTGGGATCTTGTTCTTCCAGATCGCCTTTGTCTCTGCTGGCACGAAGTCGCTGATCTCAGTGGCCATGTAGCCCGGGCTGACGGAGTTGGCGCGGGCGAAGCCGACCCACTCGACGGCGAGGGACTTGCCTGGGGGGGTGTTAGTAATCTCACTCATCTCATTTCATCTCATCTCGGATCTTAAGAAAGAGGGTAACCGGAGGGCAAACTTACAAAGGTGAATAACACCAGCCTTAGCAGCATTATACGCTCCCTGCAATTGCGGGATATTCACAATATGCCCACTCATACTCGCCGTAGCAACAAAGCTCCCATAAGTGAAGTTCTCCAACTTCTTCCCATCGGTCGTAGTCCCCTCCGCCTTCTGGCGGCGCCAGTGCTTACCAGCCGCGCGCGCGGAGTAGAAGGTCCCATCCAGATCCGTGGTCACCACCTTGTTGTAGTGGGAGATCTCGCCGTCGAGCATGGCGCCCTGCGTCCAGGGGATGCCGGAGTTGGCGATGAAGACGTCGAGACGGCCGCCGAAGTCCTGGACGGCTTGGTTTACGGCCGCCTCGACGGCCTCGTAGGTGGTGATGTTAACCTGGTATGCCTTGCCTGGGTGGTGTTAGCTATGCTGTTGGCTTTGCTCGTTTGTTTGCAATTGCTCGCCCACGCATTGTGATCAAGGTGTGTGGTGATGTCATAGGAACAACTTACACTTAACGCCAAAGGTCTTCTCGATCTTCTCAGCCTCCTGAATGGCCTTCTTGTTGCTGTTGTACCAGATAGCGACATTGGCACCTGCCTCAGCGAGGGCATGGGCGACAGCAAGACCGATTCCTGCTCCGGCTCCGGAGACGATGGCAGTCTTTCCCTTGAGGGAGAAGAGAGGGAGCACACGATCGGTGTATTGGGGTGCCTCGGTGTTGTTGTGGGTGAATTGGCCCTGGACAATAGTCTCTCCTGCCATCTTGAAGGTTTATGAAGGGTAGTGAAGGTAGTTGTGGGAGGTGATTGAAGGAAGAGGTCGTGTGTGTGAGTTGAAGCTGTTGATTGGGGGTATAATGGAAGTTGAATATGAAGAAGAGAAGAGATTCGGATCTGTGGGAGAAGAGAGGGGGAATATATAAATGGAGGGAGTTAATATGGCCGGTGGGGTAGGTGATGACGCAGTGGGCTTGTTGCTGTGGTGGTAGTAAGCGGTTTAGTCAGGTTTTGGGGGGAGATGTGGCGTTGCACTAGTAACTCCTACTGGACCGCGTTCAGTTACATTCCGTTACATTCAGTTACAGTACCGGATGAAGTACCAAGTTCTAAGGCACCGGAGTGAGAAGATGAGACATGGATGGTGCGTTAGATTCTGCATTTGCTGCTGTATGCGTTGTATGTGTTTTGTAGGTTCTACGTTGTTTTACTGGAAGATAGAATATGGAAAATGATACTGTTGATATCTTGCTGTACTGTATTTACTGTATTCTACCGGTCTTCTGCCGCATGTCCATGTGCTGTGTTTACTCGTGGCATAAACGCAGCAGAATGGAGCCAAAGAGGGGTCAAGCGGGGGAGACGAAGCCAAAGGAGATCAGCCCTCCGTAACGGCAGTTTGACGATCTTTTGCTAGTTATATTTACAGATTTACACCGTGGCGTTCATAGTAAGCCATTATGCATATTATGAAGCAGTCTAGCATGTATGTAACCCCTTTCGTATGACGGCATACCTGATAGTAGTAACTGTGTTGTTCTGTATAGATTTGTCCTTCATCTTCTATCGTTGAGGTCATTGCGGGGCAACTTATCCGATAATCAGCGATAACCAGACCTAGATAAGTACCCACAGTAGTAATTTTGTATTAGGTGGTACAAACTGGAACAACACTGCGGTACGGGATATCCGTATCGCGATTGGCAGTTCCCGCTGCAGTCAGATTGGGCGGTGAGATGGGGGAAAGAGGGGCAGTAAGGGTTGTAAGGGCTGTACCTTGATTAGTTAGGTTTAGCGGGGGGGAATTGTCGGATTAATTTGTCGGATTAATCGTCGGAACCGGCTGTTGAAGGCGTCGGTTCCGATGATAAGTGGATTAGCGGATACCGGGTTAGCGTGCTTACCAGGTATCGTGTCAGGCACTGTTGGGGCTGCAGGAAATCTTGGGGGCATCATATTTAGCATCATCTTTCGATACAACGAGAAGCAGTACGACAAGTCGATTTGGATAATTGGAGTTATATGTATAACAGTTAATGTCTTGGTGTGTTGGATAAGGCCTGTGCCGAAAAATGAGAACTAGACGGCTGGGAAATGGGGGACTGGGAACTGGAGCATTGGGAACTGGAGCACTGGGAAATGGAGTACTGGGAAATGGAGTACTGGGAAACAAACGACTAGGATGAGAATTGAAAGCTTGAATATGACTTAACCTTACTATTAAAGTCCCATACTTCTATTTAAAATGCCCCACTACATTTAAAAACAAACGTCGCTTTACCGTAGGTGAAGTTCTCACTCCGTATCCTACCCTAGCAGCTCTCGTTTTAGCCATGCTCGCCCAGGCTTCATTTATTATTAATAGTATAGCATAGTGCGTTGTATGTATAGTAGAAGTACAGCTATGCCTATTTTATATATGAAGTTTATCATTTGATAAAATTATGTATAATATATTTTCCAATCTAACCACGAACCTGACCCCACTTATAGTGACCAATTTAGGTGGAAAGGCATAAATAACATGAGGTTAAGTAGTAGCAGGGGCTTTTTGACAAAATAGTAAATTGTCACAATTATTTAGGAATGAGGATAGTAGAAGGTGGTATAGTACAGGCTCGCTCCATCCCCTATACCTCAACCACTATCTCAACAGCTCCCACAACCACTACCCTAGCCTCTACTACCTTTACCGCCTCCGCAACCTCACCCTTTACCTTATCTGCATCACTTGCACAGACTACTTCCACCGCCCTTGATTCTTCTCTAGGTGAGGAGGCCATTCTTTCCAACGCCTCCCGAATCACTTGACGGTTCTTGTGAATGAACCAGTGATCCCCGTCGACCTCGACAAACTCGAACTTGTCCGTCTGAACATCCCAACCCGCAACCTGGTCTGGATACACCATGTCGTCCTGACGAGCTGCAAACGCGGTAATCGGCACATTAAGCGGCTCTTCTTCGACAAAGACGTAATTCGAAAACCAAGGTGAGTCTCGTTTGAAAAGCGGGAGAATACTCCGGAAAAAGTGTGGGTCTTCGGTGTAGCGTGAGACGGCCAAGGCATAATCCGGGTTAATATCCTCTGCAAACGCCCATTGTAAACTTATTGAACTCTGCCAGGAGGACATTAGATGAGGGGCAATAGTGCCAGTGAGTAACAATTGCGGAAGCGGGTGGACTCCACGACGTCTCATTTCTCTGATCACCTCAAAAGCGACTATCCCGCCGAAGGAATGACCCCAAATGATGTGCGTGGCACCAATAACTGAATCCAATTCGGCGAGTAGTCCTGATACAATCTCGGAGACGCTCGATGGGATTGGTTCATCTGCTCTGTTATCGCGACCAGGAATTTGGACAGCAATTGCGTCTAGCCCGCGAGGGGGGTCAACTAGATATGGGGTGAAGAAAGAAGCGTCTGCGGCCATTGGGTGGATACAGAGTAGACGAGGTTGGGATTTAACGATGGCATCGTCGCAACCTCGGATAAACCAAGGGGAGATGACTGTTAGAGCAACGGAATGGTTATCTTGCTGAGTATGGCTGTGACTGTTTTCGACTGTCGAGCTCTGCGCCTCAGCGGGATCTAAATTCAAAGATCTCTCAAGCTCTTGCGCAATGTCCTCAATAGTAGGATTGTTAAAGAGTTTTACGATAGGATAGGATACCCGTATATCACGTTGAATCATGCCTCGAACCTGTGCGAGGGTCAGCGAGTCTGGAGCATATCGCTCAAGCCCTGCCGTCCGGGAGATTCGTCCCTCTTCAACACCTAGGATTTTTGCGAGCCCAGCGTGTAAAACATCAGCGATCTCTGGGGCGGTCCGTGGTCCGGTACCAGATCCAAAACTTTCTGGTGAACGAGTGTTAGCGCTGTTCTGCAGAAGACCCATGAAAGTGGCGTCTAGATATAGGTGAGGAGCTGAAGCGATAAACATGCGCCAGTCGATATCCGCAGGCATCCGCTCCGTAGCATCCTCAAGCATGGCCCGCTCTAAGGTAGACAGCACGTCCGGGAGACTTATTTGAAACACGCCTCTGGTCATATTGAGCTGGATTATGGTGTCAGCGTCCTGTGTTGAATTTTTAAAAATACCAGCAAAGTTCCCCATAGCGCCGTAGTTAAGAGCCAGTGCGGGCAGGCCGGAGAGACGACGAGAATGTGCCAATCCATTGAGAAACTGATTAGCAGCTGTATAGCTCAACTGTCCAGGAAATCCGACTAAAGTGGCGATAGATGAGATTAAAACAAAGAAATCTAGTGGCATGTTCTTCGTGGCCTCATGTAGGAGCCATGCCCCCATCGCCTTGGGCTCAAAGGCCTGCCGGAATGTATTAGTCGTGACATCCTTTATCAATTCATTTCCTGCCACTGCGGCACAGTGGATAACCCCGGATATCGTTGGCCATTCTCTACCTTGCGCGAATAGAGCATTGACTTTTTCGCTGCAACTTATATCTGCTCGTTCAACCCATACATTGACACCACGCCGTTGCAGGCCGTCGATCGTCGCCTGGTCATCTGGCGATTTTGGGCCTGACCGACTGACTAGCACCAAATGTCGCGCTCCTCGGTCAACCAGAAATGCAGCAAGATGCAAACCCAGCCCGCTGGTGCCTCCAGTCACGAGGTAGGCTCGATCCCCACGCAAGTGAAGTCGGTCGCCTGGAACGACGGGGACCTCAGTCAAATCAGACATCTCAACCACGGCCTTCCCAATGATCTCGGACCGTAAAAGCGCAGTCAGCGCCGTTTTCAGTTCTATGACGGGGAACTTGACTATAGGGAAGGACTTGAGCTGCTTTGTCTCGAGTAACGTGTAGACTTCATCTTGAATCTGACTATTTAACGCTGGTTTTTGTTTGGTTAATCTGTCGACATCAACGACGAAGAAAGAACAGTTCTGACCGAATTGCTCTAGTCCTAGCCGCATGTTGCGGTAGATATCAGTCTTTCCAATCTCTACAAACCGCCCAAAAGGCGCAAGGCACGCAACCGACTCAGCTAAGAGCTCTCCACTTAGCGAGTTCAATACCACGTCTACCCCGCGACCATGTGTAGCAGCTTTAACGCCGTTGCGAAATGACGCGGAACGAGAGCTGAACACCGCCTGAACGCCTGGTAACTTGGCCACGACAGCTTGGCGGTGGAGACTGCCCGCGGTGGCATATACCTGGGCACCAACAAGATGAGCAACCTGGATGGCGGCCATGCCCACACCACCCGCGGCCGCATGGATGAGGACGGTCTCACCCCGTGTAAGCCGAGCAAGGTGCACTAGGGCGTAGTGTGCAGTTACAAAAGCTCCCGGGATAGCAGCGGCCTCCGCCATATCGAGCGGCGTAGGTTTGGGGCTAACCCGACTCTGGTGGGCTACAACATGCCCTGCGATCCCATCGCACACACGAGCAGTAACTGGAGACCCAACCTTGATCTCTTGTACGTTATCACCAATATCCCTCACAACTCCCGAGACCTCTAACCCAAGTCGGAGCCCAGACAGCGACCCGACGGTAGCGCGCTCACTTAGCATGCCTATGCTATTTATGGCGTCTTTGAAGTTTAGGCCTGCAGCATGAACCTCGATGCTCACATCATCCGGTCCAAGGCAGACAGCCTCTCCTGGGTTACGCTGCCGGAATTGAATTGCATCGAGGGAGCCCCCGCGATCACGCTCCGCGAAGTACTCTCCGCCACGAGCAGGCATCATCATTACATTTTGTTTATTCTCAGTCTCGATGGGAACAACTCGTTTGACAAATCTTCCAGCTGACCGTAACGCCACTACGTTCTCATCTCGGCCTAGTCGTGCTCTTGCAATCTCGTCCCCGAGTAACGGGAGGTAGTCATGAACCTGACCGAGGGGAAGGTCAACCAACCGGATTCGAACCCATGGAAGTTCATTTGCCATGACCCTTACTGCCGCTTGTAGGGCCGAAGAGAATGGGTCGCACTGCGAATCGGTTGGTGTAACACAGGCTCCCTGGCTGATAACGATAACCCAAGGAATCCCCTGGCGAGAGTGAAGACGGTTCGCCATATCCACAAGTGTGCTAACAGTCGATTCTAGACTGAGCTGAAGGTCTGCAGCTGAATCCACAGAGTGACAGTTCCTTATAGTGGGAATAAGGACGAGGGAGCGACCATCCATAGGGAAATCTAGATTGACGGGCATCTTGGGCGGTGCTAGAGCGGAGGGGCGCTGGAGTATCTGCACGCGGGCATGTGGAAATGCCCCTTGGATGACGGGAGTACAGTCCAAGGCTTGACCTAGCGGCTCAAGTACAAGCACATTTTCAAAGTCCATTTTAACAATTTGGTTGTCCGGCTCTGGGAGAAAAGAGATATCGTACTGAGACACGCTAGGAACGCTACGACCTGGCACACGCTTTGCGCGGACACCTGTCATAATAGCGAGCGGCTCGCCATAGGCGTCGTAGACATTTATACGGCCGCAAATCGAAATTTCGTCATGACATGTAATCTGGACATGGACTGCGGCAGCTGTTGCCCCGCGTGCGTCGAAGATCTCTATATGTTCGATGCCATAAGGGAGGTAGACTTCTGCGGAGTTTCCACGGTAGTGTTGTTCAACATATATAGTATGCAGACACGCGTCTAGTAAGGCAGGGTGAATTCTAAAGCGAGATGCCTCCTGGTGAAGAAGTTTGGGGAGCGTTACCAGCCCAAAGATATCGTTCCCTAGTCGCCAAATCTTCTGTACACCGCGGAAGGCATCGCCGTACCGAAGACCTGCTCTCTCCAAGGTCGAATAGAATGTTTTGATGTCTACCTCCTCTCCCGTCTGGATTCGTGACTGTACGGTATCCAGCATTTCTAGGCTAGGCCGTGAGAATGAATCAGATGTGTCGATCCGTCCGCGACAGATCACTTGCCATGCATCAGCCGGGCTAGAATCAGCCGCTCGGAAGCTTAGAATGAAATCATGGGCGGCGGAGGTAATTTCTAGCTGGACCTGTGGAGGGAAGTCATCGGCTGCGGCCATCACTAGGGCATGTTCAAATCTCATATCTTGTAGTCGAATACTGGTTGCACTCTGTGGAAGCAGGAGCTTTGTAGCAGCTAGGAACACAGCCTCCGCCTGCCCAGTGGCGGGAAAGACAGCGGCTCCATCCAAGACGTGGTCTGCGAGAAATGGCGAGACCCCAGTGCTAAGGCGAAGGTGTAGGACACCGAGGCCATCATCTGACAGCCGTGTATAGCTCTTGTGAAAAGGATGTTGGTCCTTCGCTCGACGAACGCGGTGTGCGTCCGGATGTTCGAACCAATAACGCTGGCGTTGAAACGGATACAGTGGCAGATCGATTAATTTCCCACAGCCTCCGGCAAACGATTCCAGATCCACGGGAACTCCCATGGCATGCGCTGCTCCGATTAGGTGTGAAAAGGGTACAGTGTCACTATCTCGAAACATAGAGGGAAGAATGTTAGCGGGCATCTTCAAAACATCAGCAATGCGACGGGTTTCACTGACAAGGACCGGGTGAGGCCCAATCTCAATAAGGAAACCATAACCATCCTTCAATATTTTACCCGCAGTTTCCACATATTTTACCGGCTGTCGAATGTTCTCAAACCAGTACTCTGCCGTCAGATGAGTCCCAGGTTCAATGGATGCTGTAACGGTGGAGTAGAGACTGATATTGGCCTCTCCGCCGCTGATGGATGAGAGCGAGTCTACAAGCTCATCTCGAAGAGGGTCCATAAAGCGACTGTGGTATGGAACGCCGACCTTAATAAACCTCGTAAATATCCCTTGTTGCTCAAAATGTTCAAGCAGTTGTTGTAAAGCCTCTGTCTCCCCGCTTAATGTTGTCATCTGGGGCCCATTCATACCAGCGATCTCAATTTGTGCTTTCAACCGGCGTCGCCAGATGTGGTGCTGTAGTTCAGCAGATGATAATCCGACTGCTAACATCGCCCCTTTTCCTTGGGCTTTGCTCTGTACTAGAGACCTCCAGTAGATCACTTTTACCGCCTCTTCAAGAGTTAGGGCACCACTGATATGGGCGGCCGCAACCTCACCAACAGAGTGACCAACAACAGCGTCTGGCCTAAGGCCGTATGAGGACAATGTCTTCGCCAATGCAATCTGAATTGCCGCAATCGCCGGCTGGACTACGATTGTGCGGCCAGCAGAAAATGGGTCATCGTGGGAAGCAGCTATCTCTGCGCGAATGGACCATCCTGAGAGAGTAGTAAAATGCGCGTCAAAATCAGCCAGTGATTGTCGAAATATGGGTTCTTGAGCGGCAAGGCCCATGCCCATCCCGGCCCATTGGCCTCCCTGACCAGAGAATACGAAGGCGACCTTTGGCCTCACTTCGGACTGCCGCCGGAAGGACAAGACTCCCTTCGATGCTCCCCCAGACGCGATCTGTTCGAGCTGGAAACAGAGATCTTCAATCCCTGAAGCCGCAACAATGGAAATTTCGGAATGGTGGCTTCGTCGCATGTTCAAAGTGTATGAAACATCCTCTATTGTAGGACGAGACGCTCGTAGCTGTCGATCCAACCCTTTGACTGTATCAGATAGTGCGGCCGCAGACCGGGCGGATACGGTAAAGAGTTGGGGGCAATTTCTAGCTTGAGAAGAGCGATTTGCACGCTGGCATGGCTGCGGAGGTGCATTTTGAAGAACGATGTGTGCATTAGTTCCTCCTGCGCCAAAAGAGTTGACAGCGATAATTAGTTCGCCGTTAATACCTCGTGGGAGAACGGCTGCTGTTGTCGAAATGGCAAGACGGAGCCTCTCAAAGTCGATGGCAGGATTGGGTGTTTGAAAATTGGCCTGCGGGGGAACCTCTCCGTAGAACGCGATCAGAGCAGCTTTAATAAAGCCAGTGATACCTGAGGCACCCTCCATATGGCCTAAGTTGCCTTTGACAGACCCAATCAACAGAGGTGCGTCTTCCTTTGAGCGGGCCATTCCAATCTTCTCGCCCAGGGCCTGCGCTTCAATAGGGTCACCAATCTGAGTTCCTGATCCATGAGCCTCAACATAACAAACCCTACCTGGATCAATCCCGTAACGCTGATAGACAGATTGCAGGAGGTCCATCTGGGCACTGGCGCTAGGAACGGCGAATCCGCCCTCAGTATACCCATCTTGATTGATCAGCGACCCTCGAATCAGTGAGTATATCCTGTCTTTGTCCTCGAGTGCACGGCTCAGGGGCTTGAGAAAGACCATTCCAACCCCCTCGCTACGCACATAACCATCCGCATCCTTGTCGAACGACTTGCAGGCCCCACTGGCCGACAGGAATCCGGACGTAGAAAGTTGGATGCTAGGTTCGGGCCGTAGAATTGCGTTTACGCCGCCAGCAATGGCAGCCGTGCTCTCTCCTGTCCAGATACTTTGACAAGCGAGATGCAGAGCTACCAAACTCGACGAACACGCAGTGTCCACTGTGATGCTGGGGCCTTGCAGGTTTAGCCGATGTGACACCCTGTTTGAGAGGGCACATGCTGCGCTACCCAGACTGGAATGAGGGTTGAAATGGTCTCGTTGCATGCCGTTCACTTGTATGGCAGCGTAATCATTCTGGAACGTTCCAACGAATACCCCAGTGGATGATCCAGCTACTTGGTGCAATGGGATCCCCGAGTCCTCGAGGGCGTGGACGGAGGCCTCAAGGGCTAACCTCTGCTGAGGGTCCATTCGGGAGGCTTCCGCTGGAAAGTATCCAAAAAACTCGGCGTCAAATGTGTCAATATCTGGGATGAAGCCGCCTTTGGTATTTTGTATCCGACCATGACTCCTACCATTAGGGTCATGAAATGAATGATGGTCAAACCGATCAGGTGGGATATCGGACATCATGGTGCTTCCATTTCGAAGTGCCTCCCAGAATTCCGTGACGGATGAAATGCCGCCAGGGTATCGACATCCGATTCCAACCACCGCGATGGGTTCATCGTTGCTATGATCCATTTGAAAAGCATATACCAAGGGTTTGACAAAGTATCTGATGAGATTGAGTAGCTGAATGCCTCTACAGAGGGATAATAGTCTTATGTAACATTTCTATAGGGCCATTATCACATTTTCAAAGCCCCTTCGGCCAGACTAGTCTTTTCTAGTGACTCTATGAGTTCTGTCTTACCTCAGCTTAGTTTCATGCAGCGAGATTCAATATTCACCCTCTTTTCTTTTCGTACACCGTACCTACCCACGTAGATGTATATGCCCAAGTTAGTCTCCCAGTGATGATGTACGAAACTGTACCCCAAATTTACACATTCCTGCTAGCTATTTGTCATATCCATCTCTAACTCTGTGTTTAAGCGGGGGATGTGAAAATTGGGCAAGAAGAAATTGGTCTAGGAATCAGCTAGCCATGAAATGAGACATAGGGATTTAATCATTACCAAGAGATCTGAAAATGGGGACCTGAACACGGGGCACAAACAAATTGGCTCAAGAACCAGCCAGGTCATATATTGAGACATAGAGATCTAATTATGGTCTAGCGGTCTGAAAATAGGCAATAATTCGCATAAATGACCCGGATGTTTCATTTCATAACTTGATGTCAGTTGATGAAATGAGACATTCAGAAGACTTCATATGGGGACAATGAACTATAATACGTACAAGCAAGTGGACAAATGGCCAATGGTCTAAGTAGAAGACGTCGTCAGACGACGGGTCTCTACGGTTTGATGGTGGGACACGTCAGTTTTACTGTCGATTTTTTATGCTTAAAGCTCAGACATACCCGTTTAGGAACATTCACCGCTCTTCAGCCTTAGAGGAAATAACGGCGCTCAGATACCTTATGTATGGTTCTAGTGGATTAACATGCAGGCGCAACTATCCATCACATATTGTTTCTGATATGTGATGGATAGTTGCGCCCATATGTTAATCATCCCTTTTCTAAAACTCACTATCACTCTTGATTGTACTCCTGTATTTCAACACGACAACCTCACAGCTCTGCATCCCTCTCCCTTGAAGAACTTGCCACTTTATATTGGTCAAGAAGTATACGCTAGGTCACGAGAGGAAGGCATCACGATAGCATCATAATTATATTGATAGTTATAACTAAAGTTGTCATTATTAACGTATAAAGCTTACGTGTTGTCCTCGAACCGCTGTCATATCCACGAAGCGTTGTCGCCTGTCACGCCTCTCACCTGAGCGAAGCTAGTATGTGGAAACCACCGAGTAGAGGTGTCGATAGGAATGGAAATTTAATTTTTGAGAGGATTCCGCGACTCTGCGCCAATATCGTACGTTTAATGCGTGGGCAAGCAGGTAAAAAAAGTTGAAGTCATGATTCATCTCAAAGTTGGTTCGTTTTACGTAGCAAGTTACCAACCAAGTGCCTCAAGTGAGACCAGCCTTTCACCTACGAGTACTGTTTCACCGCGACCGGTAGTAACCTTCCCCGCTTTTATAGGATTTTACTCTGGATGGTTAGACGATCTGATTCCCCTATAGTTGCTTGCTCCCTAGTGCAGCCCCTAAATATGTTTGATACGGCCTTGTTGCTGATAAAATAGTGGTGGTTGGATTTCCGAATATCAAACAACATGGATCTAGAGCAGCGCCCTACTTCAGAGAAGCAACTAATCAATACCACTGTTCATAATATCACATGGCGTGGTGTTACTGTTACCGTCACCGATCGCAAGACCAAGCAATCAAAAACCCTGGTGGACAATATCGAAGGAGTTGTACAAGCTGGTTCGTTCTATTCTATAATTTCCAGAATGAGTATTCCAACGAAAGAGACTAATACATCTATAAAGGAGAATGCTGCGCCATAATGGGCCCTTCAGGGGGCGGAAAGACAACCCTATTAAATGTTCTTGCCAGGCGGTCAACAAAAGCTAAGAGCATCGAAGGCAGCATTCTTGTTAATGGGAGACCGTTGACGAAATCTGAATTTCGCCAAGCCAGCTGCCTTGTCAACCAGGAAGAAGTATTCATTGGAGGCCTATCCGTTTATGAGACGTTATCATTTCCTTCGCGACTTGCTAGATATGGGTAAGTTAAGCATTGAGCCTTGAAATCTACCTGCATATACCTTAACAGACGCTGACAAACATTAATAGGTCATCGACAGAACGTTTGGTGCAAGTAAGCGCACTTCTTGAATCTTTTGGTCTCACTGACCAGGCGAACACAATCATCGGGACATCGCTGCGCAAGGGCATTTCGGACGGCCAAAAACGGCGCGTGGCAATCGCAAGACAGCTCGTAGTGTCACCTAGGATTCTATTTCTCGACGAACCCACGTCAGGGCTTGATTCAGCCGCCAGTTTTGAGGTGGTCCAATATCTACAAGCCCTTGCAAGAAGAAACAACCTTATCATTATTTTCTCGATCCACCAGCCCTCTACATCGATTTTCAACCTCTTTGACAAGTTGCTACTAATTTCAGCAGGCAAGCCGCATTACTTCGGCGCCGTGTCAGATGTGGTTGCGTATTATAGCAACATTGGCATCGAGATTCCACTCCACTCGAATGTCCCGGATTTCCTTCTTGAGCTAGTCAACATTGACTTCTCACAAGATAGAGTATATGCCGCTCTTCGACTCGTGGAGCTCCAGTCTGCCTGGCAGGCATCTGCTAGCGCTAAGACCGCCCACGACACCATCTTGTGTGCCGAAAATGGAGCTGAATGTCTGAAGATCGAGTCAGGCAACAACAGACCAAGAATGGGCAGTCGGACAGTGACGTTGTTACACCGGAGCCTCGTCAAGACCTATCGCGACCCTATGGCCTACGGCATCCGGCTTGCGTTTTCCCTCAGCTTTGCCATTTTAATTGGGACAGTATGGCTGCGCCTCGACCTCGAGCAGGAGTCGATTTCATTCCTGGTCAGCGAAATCTTCTTTGCGCTCTGCTTCATGTCTATGGCGGCCATCATCTATGCGCCCGCCTTTATTGAGGATTACCTGCAATCCGCGCAGGATTTTCACAATGGCCTGTACGGCCCCACTGAGTTTGCAGTATCCAATTTCCTCATCAGCATACCAACCAACTTCTTGCTGAGCCTCGTCTTCTCTATCACCTGCTACTGGCTGTCCAACCTTGTACCCTCCCCCACAGCCTTTTTCACCTGGGTTCTCTGGGTCTTCCTCACCGCATTAGCTGCCGAAGCCCTCGTCGTCGTAGTAGCATGCATCCTTCCCGACTTCATCTTCACCATAGCCTGCTCTTCGTTCCTCAACAGTCTGCTCCTCTGTGGCCAGGGCTTCTTCATTTCATACTCCAGTCTAAACCCCTTCTACCGCTTCGGAATCCACTATTGGGACTACCTCGCCTACGCATTCCAGGGGTTGATGGTCAGCCAGTTTCGCGGCGCAAAGTACAGCTGCGGCACGCATTGCAGCTGTATGTACGCCTCAGACCTGGCTAACCAGTGCCAGGTTGCTGGAAAAGCGGTCTTGGAGCGGTATGGATATGAGGAGAAGGGGCAGTTTGGTAGAAATATAGGTATCACGGTGGCTATTGTGCTTGGGTATCGAGTGGCTTCGTGGATACTGATTAAGCTTAAAAACTAAATATTAATCTGGAAAGGTACCAATTAGGTTGTATCCATACCATACACGCTGCTGTCTCTGCAAAGTAAAACGACGGTCATGATGAGAGATGTATATTTGACAACTTTCTTGCACATGTATGTAAGTAGTAGCTTGGGTGATACACCCTAATGATACATATATATCTTATGGTAAAGGTTGTGGGATGTGAAGGCGATGAGGAGGTTTTAACGTGGTAGACTAAAATACTTTAACTCGCCATCATGCGTATAGTTGTAAAGGCCGACTCCATACTCGAGCACTATACACGCGTTGAGGGCTCACAATTAATGCTATTAACTGTTCTTCATGTGGTGCTAATCTATCACCCCGAAGCCCCTGCATAAAGCAGCCAGATTCCGAGGCCTATTAACAATGGGATAAAGTAGGCAACACCCTGAAGTGACTGTTGGGAGCTGCTATTATACTGCATCCACAATATACAAGGAGATGGATGTCTTTGGGCGGCTAGTAAAGCGCCTATATTGGCCATGTGCCTATAAGCTACGGCTAGGGAGCTGAATGCTACTAGATCCAATCATTCCTTTCGGGATCCACTGCCATCCACATTGCCCTCTAGATTTTCCTTAGGCGCTTCATACTTCTGAACCCTGTACTTGCAAATCATTAGCCATTTTCTCATCTCATCTTCGCCCTATAATTTTCTTACTGTATTCCAAGAGCTTTCTTGTTGCGCCTCCTTCTCCCACCGCTATTGCAACGAGTTAAAGAACAGAGACTCTGACTCTGATGATGAATAGGATTATTTGTTGATTAGAGAGGTTGAAATCGGAACTCAATAGATCTCATACTATCACTGTATCATACAGCTATCATACAGCTTTCCTAAGTGCCGCGCGGTAACAATACGCCTCAAAATGCTAATACCTAAATTCTCGCCTCTCCTATGCATTTGCCTGTTCTTCCTCTCCTACAAACGTAATTGTACTGTTAAACGCCTTAATCATCCTATTATACATTATATCGTTGTTGTAGAATGTTCCTATAAATATTACCCTATCCCTAATTAGAAAGAGAACATTTTAGAGCTTAGGGTTAGGATTAGCCCTTTATAATAGTAGTTTGTTGATCTTTTGCTAGTAAGCTATTATGCATATTATAAAGCAACCTAACAATGTATGTAACCCCTTTCGTATAACAGTATACCTAATAGTAGTAGTAACTATGTTATTCTGTATAGATTTGTCCTTCGTCTTCTATCGTTAAGGTCATTATAGGGCAACTTATCTAATAATCAGTAATAACCTAGACCTGTATAAGTACCTATAGTAGTAATTTTGTATTAGCAGTACAAACTAGAACAACACTACAGTACGGGATATCCATATCGTGATTGGCAGTTCCTGCTGCATTCGGCGGTAAGAGAGGGGAAAGAGGGGCAGTAAGGGCTGTACCTTGATTAGTTGGGTTTAGCGGGGTAATTGTCGGATTAATTGTCGGAACCGACGGTTGAAGGCGTCGGTTCCGATGATAAGTGGATTAGCGTGCTTATCACGCTTATTACTCTAGATGCACGTGACCTTTCTTGATACAGTACCAAGAATCTCCAGTTCCATTAAATTCCATCCTCTCCTTCTCCCTGAGAAGTTGCTACCAACCTCCAAGAAAAATAGAAACATCATATGCTCATCTATAGATTTCCGCGTTGAAATATTATTGCTATCTTGATCAAACTGTGCAACAGATTGGCTAACATGAAGGTAGACTCAACGGAATGCACGTGTGTGTGTGACAGTAGCAAGGCTGGGCCTACACCGAGGGGTGCAGGCCTCCCTCCAGCCGCCGCAGCTGAAGGAATATCGACGTGTTCTCCCAGCCTCACTCCTTTCTCTTTCAATCTGTCATCTCTTTATCGGGGGAGATTTGTTTTTGAGACCTTGACATCGCCGATGAGCCCCTCCTGAATGTGACAATCATATACCCAAACACGAGACCCATGTACTCTATCTCTAGCCGCCTGTTGCATTTGTTTCCTAACATCACCGAGTCCAAGTCGCCGGCTGCCTGCGCGCGCAAGTCCCAGCCTCGAATTCTCCATTCCGCGCAAAACTGATATAACTACATCCTATTGCATTTGTTTCGCCCTCCGAGTCTAAGTCGCCTAGCACCTACCATCAGATTATAGCCTCGAGTTATCTACCCCATACAAGGCTTATGCGACTGCATGTCGTTGTTACATTGGGATCGCATTCGCAGCATTTTCGAGACCAAGCCGCCAACCGTCTGCCCTCAAATCCTACCTTGAATTCCCTACCCCGAGCCCACAACGATGGACAATCTTCCCCTCGATCACAGCTCGGCCATAGCCGATTTCAGAGCTGCCCGGAAGAAATATACCCAGAAGGCTGCCTGTGGGCGAAATTATGTTCTGGTGAAAAAGCTCAAGCTTTGGCTAGAAAGCAATGGAACAGACGGTAGATCCCAGGCGAGCCGTCTTCTTGATTTCGCATACCGCAAACGCAGTCGTCATAGGCCCGTTCTCCCAATCACGCGAGAGATATTATGTGATAGCCACAATGGGTGCCTTCTTGTTTTCTGTATACTGCTCGAACTTGACCGCGGCCATCTAATCGACGAGTTCTTAAGACAAGACCTTTGCGACAAATACCTTCCAATCAACCTCCATTCGCTGCAAGAAAAGGCTGCAACTATGGTTACAAGCGACTCAAAATCATTAGCAAACGGCTTCAACAACTTGCAATGGCAGTTTTGTCCAGTTACATTTGATATGAGACGGCGCAAATTCGGTGCAGACTTTATTTTGCCGTACCACAAAAAAGATAAAATCAATGATAAGGGTGCCACTGCTCAGCTCTGGCAAGTTGAAGTCCTCGAAGAGTTTGTAGGTCCTTATCTAGCTCGAGCTCTTTCGAAAGATGGGGAGGATGGGAAATATAATGACACAAATGACGGCCTTGGCCCAGTAAGTTAATTCTCATTTTCTACGACGGAAGCATAACGCGGAGAATGAGAATGTGTTGGTAATAACAGAATACAGCGATATCACTTTGCTTTAAAAACCTTTGAAGAACATAATAATTCACTTTTCGAAAACGAAAAAGATGCATTCCTAGCTCTATGCGGTCAGCCAGGAATGATACAGTATCTAGGCGATTACGAGCATGATGAGGTTCGTAGCTCATCTACAATTCCCCACGACATCACATCAGCCATGCAAATAAAGACTACAACGTCGAACATTATTTTAGAGTATGGAGATTTTGATCTAGATGAATATTTTATGGAATTTGTTCCACCAGTCCACCAAAGTGAGATCAAATCCTTTTGGGAATGCCTGTTTGATGTAGCCGATGCAGTTAAACACATACACCACTTGAAGGTAAACACGGAAGGTCGAACGCAAGAATTCAATGGGTAAGTACTAACCTAGCTAATGGTTTCATGAAGCTGACGGACGGTTTTAGGTGGCACGCGGATATTAAGCCGGATAATATTCTGATTGTTCAAGGCAAATTTAAATTAGCTGACCCGGGCTTTGCAACGTTTGTGAAAAAGAAGAGGATCAACCCAGAACCTAAGAAGGTCGTGACTGGAGGCACAGAGGCATATAGTAAGTAACTATCAATATCATGCCAATCTAATGTACGACCTTCTAACAATTTACCGCAGGTGCCCCAGAACGCTGGCAGTCGATAAGTGGAAGGTGGGCAGGTGCCGTCTCACAGACTATTGATACCTGGTCTCTAGGATGCGTCTTTTCGATCGCTGCTACTTGGGTTGTTCTGGGTCACGAAGGAATGCGGCAATTTGCCGAATTGCGCCGGAGGTCAATCCTCAAGCTTATCGAAGAGCAGGCTAACAGCCCCCTCCTCACTCCAGGCGACTACTTCCATGATGGACAGAAAGTTCTCGCTGATGTCATAAGCTGGCATATGTATTTGCGGAGCGTATCACGCAAGTCCGACATTGTCACTTGCAGCGTACTTGACCTAGTGGATCGGGAGATGTTTGTCGGGGACGCAGGTCGTAGAATAAAGGCAAACGAACTTTGCGAGAGGCTCGACCAAATCAGGTCCCAAAAACAAACCGAAGCCCCAGCGCTCCCAAAAGCCATTATGGAGGCTCTTCTCGTGCTTGATGAAGCGCCCCTAAAGCCGGCAATGGCAAGCACCGCCCATACACTCACGATGCCAATGGAGTCTCCTACAATTGTTGATAGGCGCCAAGCCCAAAAATTGGCACTTCTTGGAGCCCCTTTGAAGATGACGGCTGGACGTTTGGAGTATCTCAAGTCGGAATTATACAGATTATACAGCAGTGACCTCGTTATTCCTTTCGAGATGATGGCTCAAATCTCTAGGAATTACACGGAATTAGACAGCAGTGATCTCGTTATCCCTTTCGATAGGATGGCTCAAATATCTAAGAATTACAAGGAATTAGACAGGAGTGGTCTCGCTATCCCTTTCGAGATGATGGCTCGAATCTCAGGGATTTACGACTCGCAATTAAACAGCAGTATTCCTGCTAGAAACCGAAACGCTTTAGAGAATATATCTCGAAGCTCTGGATATTCCAACT
Organism: Pseudogymnoascus sp. 04NY16; assembly: GCA_001630575.1. Classification (NCBI taxonomy): domain Eukaryota; kingdom Fungi; phylum Ascomycota; class Leotiomycetes; order Thelebolales; family Thelebolaceae; genus Pseudogymnoascus; species Pseudogymnoascus sp. 04NY16. The sequence continues at coordinate 3,038 of LNAU01000275.1, read as the reverse complement.
CGGCATTAAACAGTGGTCGGCTCACTCGAAACCGAGACCCTTTGAAGAAGACGGCTCGAAGCTCTGGGTATAACAAACCGGATTATAAGAGCAATCCTAAAGTATAAGCAATGCAAGAGTTGCAAGGATTCAGACTTCCTATGTCTAGGCTCATTTTCACTCGAGTAGCTAAAATTACTTAGTCCACCCTCTACCCTCTACCTATTATGATACTAGCAACGTGCTTCCCAGGCTTACAGCTACATCCATAATGGATAATTAATGGCTATTATGTCTTCCATACACCTAAACCATTGGCTATAATACGCTACCAACACACCTATCGCGCATCTGTATCTAACATATGCTACTGACTAAATGGTCATTAGTCTATTAAGAACATAATGAATGACAAGGCTGCCTAGGCGCAGTCGTCCCAACTGCTAGAGCCTAGAGAAACATGGTAATGCAACCGGATTTATCTATTTAGAATTTATATATACTAAATGTTATAGAATATACTCATTGCGTTCATAAGTCTTCCATGTTGTTATTCTTATTCGTAAGTAGTTGGATTTGCGAATGATCGGAAACATATCCAATGAAATAACCATTGTGCTTAAACGCCGAGCAGGGGTCGTGAGGCTGCGACGCACAGCGTGGAGTGGCTTAGCCGGAGCAGAGATCGCCATCTCATTCCAACTGATGCCTTACCATATAAAACAATATAAAGTTCCAGGCTCTGGAACATCGTTTGTGGCGGGCTCTAAGCATTGAAACGGCAAACAGCGGTCACCCTGCACTACAGCAGCTCAGTCATTTTAACTTTCACTTTGTTTAGCGAAACTGTGCTGCATAGTGCCGCCTGCCATGGGCACAGCCCTCCCGCTTCCGTTATCTTTCCAGAATTCGTACGAGACCTTCGAGTCCTATCCATATAATCTCATCTATAGATCGACCTGTATAGCAGTCCTCAAGGTGTATGAAAAAAGATTAGCTGAGGCGTCGCCAACGCTTTTTGTTGGGAGTGATGAAGCTGTAGACATTCCCTTCCGTGATTTTAAGGAACGAGGAAAGTTCTCGCATTGTCCCCCCCCAAGGCTTCTGCGCTAATATCATGTGCAGCTTTCGAGAGGCGTAATATATTTAATGATTTGAGGCTGAAGGAATGGATTGGGGACCAATCGTCGATCGAACCCGTGGGGATGGCGCGCACTGGGGAGCTTGCAACGAAGCCTGACCCCAAATGCCGCTTCATGTAAGTGGCCACTTTAGCATTTGGATATCTCCCTGAGATTTACAAGTCTGGCTAGCCGCTAATGGTATATAGCTTTATACACGCGACGAACGACTATCGGAAATCGCTCCATATAACCCGGAAAACGATGGTCCAAATACTGAGTTATCACCAAGTTATGCCAGGCTACCTTGATTTTCTACTATCCTTCGGATTAGAGAGCGACTTAAGGGAATCCAGGTTCAGTGGATTTCGCGAGCAGACTCTACTACATACTCCAGCCCGTGGGCTAGCTATTCCTGGCTTGGGGCGAAGTGGGCGGCAGATCCAGCTGAGCTTCAATCTAAAAGGTGTTTCTATAATTTCGGACCGAAAACTAAGCATCCAGGAAACGATGTGGTCGCTACAAGAGGCTGCTATCCATCACCAGTTTCATGTCGAATTTGGTACGACCTTATGGATAATCACAAAGGGAAACTTGGAGCTCAAAGAGCGGATTCAAGACGTGACTGGTCAGAATGGGAGGCTAGAAGATCGGTCCTTTGGATCCGTTAAACAGTGCTTCATATCTAGCATAGCAGTGCATCTGCTATTATGCCAGTGGTCATGTGAAGAATGACGCTGGTATATTCTGTGGCTCGAGAAAGTTATTGCAGATGCGGTAAGCAGAGAAGATACAAATCCCAACCGCCCATAATACTGATAATAGCACATAGACATCCGATCTACATCGACCACACGGCCATGGGGAATATCAAATAGAGTATAACCCCGAAAATTTCCGACGCATACAAAATTATGAGGACAACGCCAGCCATGTAGGTATGGTCTTAGAAGCAAATTCCTATGTGCTCGAATCTCTCCGCGCATACTACACGGGACTGTTAAGTAACAGTGACTTCGTGCTAAGGCATGAATGTAGTGAGGAAATCCTTTCATTTTGCTTGCAAATCGACAATATGATGCACAATTACAAGATGGAGATTGCACGAGTTAAGGTCCTCGTTCAAATCACATCTAGCAGAAAAGACCTTGTAAGTAATTTGCATTTATTTAGATCGTCTATTTATCTCATATAATAACGGAGCTACAGATTATTCAACATGTCCAGATCCAGGGAGCCGAAAAGATGAGTCAAATAGGAGACCTCTCTCGAAAGGAAGCAGTCGCAATGCGCATAATCACCGTGGTAACCCTGATTTACCTCCCCGCAACATTCGTCTCCGTAAGCCTTCCACCCCCTCCCTTCCTCGAGCATTAATCACCCCCTACTAACCCCCCACAGACCTTATTCAGCACAGACATCGTCAAGTACCAAGACCAAAGTAACGGCGGCACCACCGATTCCCAGGGTAACGCATATGTGTCGTTCTCAAGCCTTGCTCTCTCGAGATGGTTTGAGGTTACGCTGCCGCTGACGGCGATTACGTTGGGGCTTGGGTACTGGGCTTTTAAGATGGCGGAGAGGAAGAGGAGGGGGTTTGAGATGTTGCCTAATTATGCGTTGGATAAGGGGAGTATGGGTTGAAAGAGTGGAGATTCTCTCGGCATGTTATCACTTGCCTGGTGAATATTCTATGAAATATAATGTATTGAGTCTTGCTCTCACTACTCAAAGTGAGAAAAGAAGCTCGAAGCTTGGCGTTGAATTTATTTATCTCCTATAAACCCGGCTCTCATGGTGCCAGGCGGGGTAGTTGAGGTGATACATATTTCGACTATGGAAATTTGAAGCATTTCTAAAGGCTCACTATTCGTATTGTTACAATCCCCCTCTCTATAAGCGCCACCCCTAAAAGTACAAATACCGTACAGTTCCCCT